>PVIC010029645.1:0-22423 GCA_004025085.1 Thryonomys swinderianus
ATAAGTAGCAGTAACTGATATTCTAAATAGACTTCAATCTCCTGGGTGGAGATCAAAGTCTTAACCCACCTCTCTCCCAGGGGAAAAAAAAAAAAACACTGACTGAAAATCCTGAAGCACTTATTACTTGATTTGCTTTCCCATTGGATTTCCCTTCAATCAGTATTGGCTGGTCATACCTTGTCCACCTTTGTGAATCTTACTAGTAGCCCCCACTCTAAACCTGCCTCACCTCGTGGCTTTGCTCCATAAAAATCCCCTGGAAAAAGGATCCTGACTTCACCCCCTTTCAAAGGTCTCCCTTTTGTCCCTGTTAGGCAGAAGCTTTCTTTCTCAATCAAGTATTTATTCTTCTATTTTAGAGAACACAAACTCACGTTTCAGATATCTAGCAGTCTGGGAGTTAGGCTTGCTCCCTTGTATCACTACTACTAACCATCATTAATATATAATAATAATTATACTGTTATAATGCTTATAAATATGCCACAACTTCTCTCCATAGAGTTTATTCCATTTATTACTCTATTATAGGTAGAAAAACCAGCTAGACATATGTAGGCAGATAGATAGGACTGGCCCTTAAAAGAAAACCAAAAAACCAATTTGGAGGTTACTGCTGCCAGAGAAAAGCTACCCCACCCATATAAGATAAATAGCTCATTGAAATTCCAAACAAGGAGCCATCAGATCTTCTAAAGAAGGCTCCAACCTCCTGGGGTGAAAGGCTAACGCTTTAACCCACCTCCCCGGAAAAGAGTCAAAGTCAAAATTCCTGTCTGATTGTTAATTCCCCACTGTACTCATTGGTTAATTGTAACCTGTCCACTTTTTAAAATCTTATTGGTAGCCCCCTATTTCAGACCCGCCTCACCTCGTGGCTTTGCTCCATAAACGCCCTCTAAAAAGTGAGGTAGGGGGTTTACCCACTTTCCGGGCCCCCCTGCTGTCTCTCTTAAGGCAGAAGCTTTCTCTCTCAATAAAATTTTCCTACTCAAACCTCCGTCGTTCCTAAAATTCATTCTTCGATTTTTAGAAAACACGAACTCGCATTTCAGCTGGGGAGTTAGGTCTTAACTCTCCTGCGTCAACTCTAGTATGTGAGAGTACTATTTCTCGACAGCTTCCCTATCAAGGGATGTCAGAATTGTATATGTCTTTTAGCCTAATAGATAAGAAATAATAACTAAATATAGTTTAATTTTTATTTATTTTAATTAAGTAAATTCCATTACTTTCAGCCACTTAGGTCATTTTTATTTCTTTGGTTGACTATGTTTGACATCAAAAGCTTTTAAAACATTTGATCACTATCTCTTAGACAAAGTAGTTTCTGCATTGACTTTCCAGATACCACACTCACCTTGATTCTGTTCTCCTTTCCTCCCCTTTCTTTGCTCCTTCCTGTGCCAGATTATTCTTCTGTTCTCAACCCTAAATGTCAGACAGCCCCAAGGCTCAGTTTTGAGTATCTTTTCTGTCTACATTAACTCACTAGGGAATTTCCTCCAGGTTTATGGTTTAAAATACCACCTATGCATTGAAAGCAATTCCCAAATTTATATCTTTAGACCCTAACTTTCCCTTCTGTTATTGAAAAATATACAGGTGAATACTTGATGTATCCACTTCCACGTCAAACTATTCTTGAATGCTCTCAACTCCTTAACTGAGCCTCCTTTTTCCTGCCTCCATTCCTAAACAGCTGAAGACAAACCCCTAGGGTCATAGGGAACTCTTCTCCTGCCCTCAGACTCCAACTCTAATTTAGAAACACAACCAGTAAATTCTCCAACACTCATATTTTCTTAGTAGCCCTGATACAGGGGAGAAAGTATATAACTCCCAACCGGCCGAATGTCTGAAGCACAAGTTCAGGCTTTCTAAAATCAAAGAATGACTTTAAGAAACAATGGAGGCTAGGAGTAGGAAAAGTTTATTGAGAAAGAAATCTTCCTCCTAAGAGGGACAGAATGAAACCCAAAAGTGGGTGACCTGGGGCTCTATTTCCCAAGGGTTATTAGGGAGCAAAGTCATGAAATGAGGCAAATTTAAAGTGGGGGTTACCAATAAGATTTTTTAAATAGACAAAACCATGATCAACTAATAAGATTAATACTGATTAAAGGAGAATTCAATGGGAAAACATCATGTAACAAGCTACAAGGATTTCCTTTCAGGGATCCTTCTTGGAGAGAATGGGCAAAGACCCTGGCAGCTTCCCCCAGTGGATTGATACCTACTTAGAATATCAATCACTGTTACTTATCCTACACAGTGCGCTAGCCTCTCCTTTGGCAGTACTGTGTCTGGAGTTGGCTCTTTGTCCTCCAAATTGACTCCTGGAGGGCCAGCCTGAATGCATACAAGGTACTACTACTACTACTACTTAGCTCACCTACCTACAAAGACCTCACACCAATCTCCCTGCTTTTGCTCTCTCTCTCCTTTTACCTTGTCTGCTTGGTTGAATGGTGAGCAAGGGAATGGAGGAAAATTAAAATTAAAATATGTCATGTACTGGCACAAATTTTCAATGTGGGTTGTGATCTTAATGAATATATAAAATGTACCAATAAAATCAGTTTGTTTTTTTTTAAATACAGAAGCTAGGGCCAGAGGGTTAGCTCAGAGGTTCCGGTGCCTGCCTCGCAAGCGCAAGGTCCTGAGTTCCATCCCCGGTGACCACATACAATGTTAGGCGAGGTGACTCATGCCCACCAGCCATCAATACCACATACCACAGTGCCGGGCGTGGTGGCTCATGCCTGTAATCCCAGCAGTCGGGAGGCAGAGGCAGGATTGTTGAGTTCAAGGCTTGCCTGGGCTACATAGTGAGCTCAGGGCCAGCCTGGACTACAAAGCAAGACACTGTCTCAAAAAAAAAAAAGAAAAGAAAAAGAAAATACAGAAGCTAGAATGATTCTTTTAAAATGTGCCTGACTGAAGAGGGTGGTCAGGGCCTGGAAAAGTGGCTGGCTAAGTGAGCATGACCCGTCAACCATGGAGGGCCAGGGTGCATGCGCAGAACAGCGTCCCAGCCCTACCTCTGGTTCCAGCCAGAGAATGTGCTCCTCAGTTCTTCTGCCACAGGTCAAGCAGGTTTTTGAAAGGAAGTCTAGATCTGACAACAGAATAGGGAGAAGGATATAAATGACAGCAGTTACGAACCTTACTATCCAGAACATAAATTATTCCCACCTTTAACTGGCCCATACTCATTGTGAGAGCTCCTTTTCCGACCTTTAATAAATAAATGTAAAACCTCAATAACTTTTGTACACTTCCTGTCCAATTATTTGTTCAGAACAAGAAACCTGAGTTTCTAAAAGGAACACAGCACCCCAAAACCCTTTTGGAATGAGATCATATCCAGATCATATCATTTCTTGATATACCTAAAGAATCTAAAGGAGGATCTTAAAAAAGTGTTTATATTGTACACCTAAAATCATAGAAGCAATGAACAATAGGAGGGAAATTGCTTTCCAAATGCCCATCCACACAAGAATTCATAAATAGCATGTAATATACACATACAAGTGCCATTCAACTTTAAAAGAAAGAGAATTCTAGTATGTGCTATTATATTTTGAGAAAGTTGGCTTAATCATTTGCCAATTCTATTTTAAAAAGAAAAGAACGGTGTTTGCTAGAGGTGGGGAGGAGAAAATGGAGAGTTGTTATTTAAGGGATATACAGATTCATTTAGCAAGATGAGAAAAGTTCTAGAAATTGGTGTACAACCATGCAAATGTATTCAACACTCTCCGACCACAGACTTAAAAATGGTTAGGATGATAAATTTCATTTGGTGTGTTTTATTATGATTACAAAAAATAAAGTTAAAAATGCATCAGGTCATAAGATGTATAAACAAGCTGTAAATTTTGTCACTCAGGGAAAAGACCCTTCCAGGCCTTAGCTTACATTACCTGCTTACATCCTCTGCTGCTGTGCTCCCCTCCCTTCCTGTTCGGTTTGTCTCTCTCAACTTAACCACTTTTTCCCTGGTGTTCTTTGAAATGGTTTAACATCGTTCTCTTTCAGAGCCTTCACAGTTGACTCGTTTTCCTTGCTTCAGTTTCCAGCTGAGAGAAGCTTGGCCCAGCTAATCTCTCTGAGAAGTACTCTCTCCCTTACTCCTTATCTGATTTAGTTTTCATGACTCTTAACAACATTTAATATAAAACATTTATTTTTGTACTCTTTTCCTAGTCTTATTAGAATATCAACACCATTATTTTAATTGAATTTTTTATTGGTACATTTTATATACACATCACAATCACACACAGCAGTGCGAATTTGTACCAGTATATAGTATGAGTTAATTCTCATTTATACCCATTTCCCTACCCACCCTATAATCCTCTACCCTCTATTTACATATGTTGTTTTTCTTTTTTTAAGATCATATTTTTTGTTTCTCCTCATTACTTTTCCATAGCCCTTTCCCTTTGAATATTTTCTCTTTCAAAAAATCTATCATACATTCTAGAAGTCATTTACATCTTCAGTTTCTCACACTGGAGAAAAGATACAGTATTTACATATCTATGTGGGGTTTTTATAAAATGGAGTATTACTCTGTGTTGTTGTCGCGGGGCTGTACACAGGAGGGTGAGATGCAGAATCCCACACGCACACCAGACTCTGGGGAAGTTTCTGGAACGCTTCCTTTTAATGAATGCAGTGTAGGACGTAATATAGCACAAGCAGTGGGCGGGACTGGTGGTGGCTGTTGGGGATTGGTCTATGGTTGTCAGAGGAGGAGCCCAACGGTGGGAAGGACCGGGCAAAATATAATTAACAAATTCAATTTTAATGAGTTCAGTTTTAATGTCTTAGGAAATCTTTTTTTAATATCCCAAATTATTTTTTTTCTTTTTTCCACTGAGTTTCATTTTCACATTTAAGTACTTAATTTATTTGGAATTTATTTTCATAAGAAGTAGAAAACTAAGCACCATATTCTCCTTCCTCTCCGTCCTCCTCACTTCATCGCTCCAGTTTCTTTTAATTCATTTCCTTTATTTCTCCTTTTCTTTTTCTTGCTCTCATTTTCTTTCTTAATTATGTGAGCAGATTTTCTACTTCTAGTTATTGAAGATATTTTTTCATCTGCCGTTTTTCTCAATATATTAAATTACTATTTTTCAGGGTTTTTTTCTTTTATCTTTTATTCCTTGTGACAGTTTCATATGGCCTTCATTTCTAGAGATTTCTATCAAATCTTGACATCTGTTAGGTGAAGTGCTATAATTTGCTTAAGAATTAGCTCATCTATCCTGTTTTATCATTCATCTATTGTGCTTGGTGAAGATAATTAGGAGAAATTATAATTAAATTTTCCTGTAAAAAATTGCACCTTTCCATCCCTAGATCTTTCTATATTGGAATATGATGTGAGTTACTTACCTCTTTAATATCTTTTAACAAGGGCTATGATTTTTTGAAAAAAAAAAAAGCTTTTAGGTATCTTGTAAGATTTATTTTTACTAGTATAACATTTTAAAATAAAAGTTAATTTTTTGGGATAGCTGAATATCATAGAATTCATCTCATTCCTAGCAACCATCCTAATCTCTAACTCATTCTGTTTGAAAATTTTTTTTGCAGGCGTCTGTGCTGGAAATAACCCATCTGTGTATGCTGATAGCTTTGTTTCCATTTCAAGACCATGTGTCTTTTCCTTTTCCCCTGTTGTGGCTAATTCCCTTAAAACAATGTTGCATAGAAATCAGCACAGTGGTATGCTTGTCTTATTCTTCTTAAAAGACCCACATTTTCACTATGTTGCTATTAATTTTTTTTCCTACTTTATCATGTTAAAGAAGTTCTCCTCTATTCCTGTTCCTAGCATTTTAAGTCTGACTCACGGGGTTCCAACATGTCATATCTGACCATTTGCCCCTAAAAAAAAAACACCCAAGTAGGAAAAAGGTTAATCATGATGCTACTTTGGGAGGACAAGGGGGAACAGTGTCCATAATTGTATCTTCAGGGATATTGCTGTGAACTCTAGATTTAAATAGAGGAAAAGTAAGAGTGGAAGGTGAAAGATATATATCTCATTGTTAGCTGATCTGCCTGCGGAGTGCTACTGTTCTGGGCTCTAAAGTGACTGCAGTTTTAGGACAGTGACTGGAGACTTTAATCACAGCTTCCTGGAGTCCAAAACAGAGCACCATAACAAGTGGTAGTTAGTTGAACACCCCTGAAAATACATTAGCTACTCTTGCTTTCATGTCCTCAGTCTTAAAGGAGGATAAGACAGGTTACATAAATTTAGGCCCAACAAAACTTCTATTGCGAGTTTTTAAACAGACCCTCCTTACATAGCTAACATGCTTATGTATAGAGTTCAGTAGGAAATCAACTCCGAGTTTAAAGTAACAAAGGAGAGAGGCTAAAGATTTAGCTCAGTGGTTCCCATGCCTGCCTAGCAAGCACAAGGTCCCTGGCTTGATCCGGTAAACACATACAACAATACTGGGCGTGGTGGCTCACACATGTAATTCCAGTACTCGGGAGGCAGAGGCAGGAGGATTGCTGAGTTCGAGGCTTACCTGGGCTACACCATGATCTCAGGGCCAGCCTGAACTACAAAGCAAGACCCTGCCCCCCCCAAAAAAAAAGTAAAGGAGACAGATACAAACAAAGGCACAGATGCTAATGATTATCTTTCTTCTAGGTAATCCATGAGCATCGCAGGCCCAACTGGAGAGTCAGCTCCTTTGAGTAAAAGCAGCCTTTATGTCCCCATTATATTCTTCTTTTTTTTTGAGACAGGGTCTCGCTTTGTAGTTCAGGCTGGCTCTAAGCTCACTATGGTGCCCAGGCAAACCTCGAACTCAGCAATCCTCCTGTCTCTGCCTCCCGAGTGCTGGGATGACAGGCGTGAGCCACCACGCCCGGCACTGTGGTATGTGGTATTGATTGCTGGTGGGCGTGAGTCTCCACACTCAGCATTGTATGTGGTTACCAGGGATCGAACTCAGGACCTTGTGCTTGCGAGGCAGGCGCTGGAACCACTGAGCTAACCCTCCGGCCCTCCCCGTTATATTCTTATCTTGTGAAGTATTTTTTTCTTTCAATCAATTAGTTATTTTATGCTTTTATTGAGATTATCACAACTTTACTTTTTTTGGTAATGGCTATTGTGAGTTGTACTGGTATAAACATGGATGTGCTTGTAGTGTGAAGTCTATGACAGCTTTCGGGAGCAACTGGGTCCGATGAAATCTGGTTTAGTTTTTTGAGGAATCCAGAGTGACTCCTAGAATGGTTGCAGCAGTCTATGTTCTCAGCAACACTGCAGACAGTTTCCGTTTGCTCGGCGGCCTTGCCAGCATTTGTTTCCTGATTTCTTTATTATGGCATTCTTTCTGGAATAGTATGGAACTCAATGTTAGTTTAATTTGCATGTCTCTAATGGCCGGTAACGATGAATATTTTCATGTACTAATTGGAAATTTGTGTTCTTTCTCCTGAGAAATGTATGTTTATTTCAGTTGCCCATTCTTGATTGGGTCTTTTTTTAGGGGAGTTTAATTTGTTGAATTCTTCATATATTTGTCCTCTACCTGAGGACTATTCTATAAGTTGTCTTGTCAGTCTGTTGATTGTTTCCTTTGCAATGCAGAAGATCTTATATGAATGTGATGCCATTTGACTCTTGGGGTATTAAGAAAGATATTAAGGGGCCGGAGGATTAGCTCAGTGGTTCCGGCGCCTGCCTTGCAAGCGCAAGGTCCTGAGTTCGATCTCCGGTAACCACATACAGTGCTGGGAGTGGAGACTCACGCCCACCAGCAATCATATCACATACTACAGTGCTGGGCATGGTGGCTCACGCCTGTAATCCCAGCACTCAGGAGGCAGAGACAGGAGGATTGCTGAGTTCGAGTTCGAGGCTTGCCTGGGCTACATAGTGAGCTCAGAGCCAGCCTGAACTACAAAGCGAGACCCTGTCTCAAAAAAAAAAAAAGATATTATAGTGCAGTTGGGGTCCTGTTCACAAAGTCTTTGAATATGTCTTCAGTAGTTATACCTCTCCTATCTCCCAGTTGATTAAATGAAAACTCTTAATTTCAAAACAAACAATTGTTCCACAAATTTTGGATAAGTTATTGTATGCTTCTGCTTAAGGCACTACTTCCTAATTGATATTGGAAAATTATATATTATTTAAATGTCTCTTTATATTGTAAAGTATGTTATCATCTTTTTTTTTTTTTTTGAGACAGGGTCTCACTTTGTAGTTCAGGCTGGTCCTGAGCTCACTATGTAGCCTGGGCAAGCCTCGAACTCAGTGATTCTCCTGCCTCTGCCTCCTGAGTGCTGGGATTATACCACCACACCCGGCATTGTGCTTTGTGGTGCTTATTGCTGGTACATGTGAGTCACCACGTCCAGTATTATTTTATGTGGTTACCGGGGACTGAACTGAGAACCTTGCGCTTGCTAGGCAGGCGCAGGAATCACGGAGCTAAATCTCTGGCCCATTCTTTCTTATATTTTAAAACAACCTTTCTAACTGTTTTCTTGTCTAGCCATCAAGCCCCTTAACTACATTTCACCAGACTTTCAAATGATCATTCAAAAATAAAAAGCATTATTATGATTTCCTTTTTAAAATTCTACAGTAATTCACAACAAATCATCAATGGAAGTCCTACATGTCCTTTCAAGATATGTAAGAATTGTCAAGAAAAGACACATATTCATCTAGTCAAGTACCTGTCTGCATCACAGCACTTATCCCTTCCCATATTTGTCTCGATTAGGCTTTATCTCAGTAAACAAATACACATCAAGAAAGCTGTTTTTGCATTTGTTTCAACACATTAGTTTAATAAATTCATTGAGTCAATATCTATTTTTAATTTCTTTTCCTCTTATTTCAGTAGAAAATATCTTTCATGTTGTATAACACACGGCACTTCTAAATCCCATCCTGTCTAGTTTCCTATGACAATCTCGATCACGCAGTTTCTCCCTTTCTCCTTCATGTCCACCCTATGGAGACACCAGCATCACTCCTAGCATATAAACAATATTCTTAAACCAATCTTTCTAGTCAGAGGAAGAAAAAAGAGGTAATGGTGACAGAAGATGAGGAGATCCCTCTCTATCCTGTATTATATTCTACATTATAAATCTTCTTCTTCTTTTTAGACCTGATGCTATGAAGATAATTTTGTCCCCTATGTTTTTCCTCAACCCTTAGGAATCTGGTCTCCAACAAACTCTTTGGTATTTCTGCTCTTTCTAAGAACACTAGTAATCTACTATCTGCCAAGTCCATGTTTACCATGTTTTGTGTCTTTACTTGACCTTCTTACCCATTTGACTTCTCTGTGTCTAATGCTGAATAAAAGAGGAGTGAGAACTAAAACCCAATTTCCACTCATTCATTAAGCCAGACAATACCAAGGAAGCAAATCCAAATTTTTGTGATTAGTGTATTTTATCAGTTTTATACATTTCACTTACATTAACATGGTCAGACTATTTACAACTCAAGCAGAAGGTTTTAGATATTTGGCTGCTAATCCTGATTACTTAATATTATCTCCCTTGACAAATATTTAAAAAACAGTGTTTTCAGAAAATATATATCAAATTATTTAATGTCAGAAATTTGTCACTGTTTTGATATTATATATTTCTTGATAATTGTTCTCAGTAATCATTTTTTCATTTAAGCTTCTGATTAACCAAATTATGCAAATATAAGAACTTAATGGAAAATAGTCCCCCAAAAAGTTTAGAAAGTCATTTGTGTCATATTTCCTGTTTCTGCACTTAACTTTTTTCCCCCTAGCTGCTTCTCTTTGTTTTAATATTTCCACCAGTGTCCTTCTATAGGGAAAATTATTGCAAAGAATTCAATACAGATTAATGGCTTTCAGGTCAAACAAACAAAAGTTAGGACTGCACTGGAACCTTCAGTGGTGAGGATGCCCAGGTGGTGCAGGGTGCCAGGGGAAGAATAAGCAGAGAAGGTGACAACCACAGGGCCGAACCCTGGTGACCACAGATTATTCAGGAGGCTGAGCTATGACGATCACAATTTTGAGACTAATCTGACCAACGTAGCAAGGCCCTCAAAATTTAAAAATTAAAAAGAAAGAAATAGAAATAGTGCAATTAAGTATACTGTCATGATCTGAAATTTGTTAAATGAGGGTAGCATGTTCTTATGGAGTACAGTGTTTGCATCACTTTTTAGAGCTTGGCCCAGAAGAAGAAAGAGATGTGACAAAGAATAATAGGTACTGTTTTTTCCTTCGCTACACTGGTAATAGAAAAGAAAAGGAAAATGACAAGCCCTTATAATGTGGCAGGCCCTGGGCTGGACACATTAAATGTATCATCTCACATAATCCTGAAACCTCCTGAAAGGGAACATTGTTATCTTCATTTTACAAACAAGGATAACAAAGATGAAAAAGATCAAATAACTTCCCAACTCACAAAGCTAGTAATTAACTGACTTGGGATTCAAGCCCAGATCAATTTGAATTTAAAACTTATGCCTTAGCCGGGCGTGGTGGCTCGCGCCTGTCATCCCAGCACTTGGGAGGTAGAGACAGGAGGATTGCTGAGTTCGAGGCTTGCCTGGGCTACACAGTGAGCTCAGAGCCAGCCTGAACTACAAAGCGAGACCCTGTCTCAAAAAAAAAAAAAAAAAAAGAAAAAAAACTTATGCCTTATCCATTAAGGTGCACATTTGAAAAATACATCAAATCCTAAATGACTCTTATGTCCTCATGAAAACTGAGTATAGAAAATTGAAACTAAGTAGTCAGATCTCACAGTCTCTGGTTTCTTTTCTGCCAAAATGAAGGTGGTTCAATCCTACTTGTTATTCTAGTTGGCTTGGACAAAGTAAGACCATAAACAAAGTCATTTATATTGTGCATAAGTCAGAATTATAGCAGATAAAAAAGATAAATTATTTTAAAGACACGACTGTAATGTAGAAAACTCGTGCACCTGCTCAGCTGTTTGCACATGGAAAGTGTTTTACAAATTAGGGAAAGGGATGTTGGGCTCTGTCTTAGTTACTTTTCTCTCAGTGCTGAGACAAAATACTCGATGCCCAAAGTTAAAGTGGGAATGATTTAGCTAGCTCACAGTTTGGACAGACGTCAGTCCACAGACGTCAGTTCCAGGCTGGCTCTGCAGCACAGTGGCACATGGCTGAGGGGCATCACAGGGGAGAAACACTTCATGGCGCCACATGGTAGCAGAAGCAACAAGACCAAAGCCTAGCCTCTTTCTGTCCCTTGTATCCAGGTGACCGGGATTAGTGGAGTGCCAAACCAATCAGCGGACACATTTAGTAAGCACACACCCCTAGTCCCGGTGTCACACACTCTACCTTCAGCCACCTCTGAAAAAGCCCCACCCTATGACCTTGTGAGGCATTGTGGGGGGGGGGGTGTCTAGACACGGCATAATTAGCTGTCAGTAAAAGAAGCAAAGTTTCCAATGATAGTTTAGATGTTTGTCAATTTCTCTAATTAATGAATACATATGGGATTATTTTAATAGCTACTGTGCCACTGTGTCCCTTATTATGAAGATAATAGTATTATTGCTGGTAAAGGGTGGCTTGGAGCATCTGGTGTGTTTGAACTGAGGCTTCTGAACTTTTCTTGAGGATACATGAGCTAGTTCTCAGTCGCTGCTATGTGGGCATACTGATGGAATATATTGAGAAATGCTCTTTGCACTTGCATTCTATATTTACATACGTTTATTAGAATTTGGGATAAGAAGGTCAGCTTTCTAAATGTATTTTGCATTCTGAGGTGGCCATGAGGTGTAACTCTCAAGGCCCAGGTGACAACTGGAGATGATAGTAATCAGAAGTCATGGACAAGTGACCATGCAATTTATTATCGCAATTAAGACCCACTTTAGAGCAAAAAAAAAAAAAAAAAAAAAAAACACTGAAATGTAGAGATAGCAATAAAATAGGTCTAGAGGACTTTCCAAGGAGGAATGAGTGTGTCGTTCCAGGCTGGTTCCACGTGAGAGGAATCATCAAGGGCCCTGTGGATCCTGTGCCAACGTGTCCCCCATCCAAACTGTTTCCAAACTACTCACGTGTTGATTGGTCTGTACCGAGTTGAGCTGATCATCAGAATACGTGGAAATGAAAGGTGAAGAATATTTGAGAATGTCTCAAGGGAAATAAAAGGTTTAAACTATGTGAAAATATTACCAGGCTGTAAGTTTCTTTCAGATAAGAATTATTCTGATTTGATATGTTTTAATATTGCAGTTCCTAGCCGGGCGTGGTGGCTCACGCCTGTCATCCCAGCACTCGGGAGGCAGAGACAGGAGGATTGTTGAGTTTGAAGCTTGCCTAGGCTACATAGTGAGCTCAGAGCCAGCCTGAACTACAAAGCGAGACCCTGTCTCAAAAAAAAAAAAAAATATTGCAGTTCCTTTCAAAATAGCGAATCATTAGAAAAATTTTGGTTACTGAACATATTCCATGAACTCAACAGTGGCAAATGTTTTATCATAGGAGAAGTTAGATATAAGACTGGACATAACAAACAAGGGTTAAAAAGTGTGATTATTTGCATGATAGAAGAAGAATTTAATGCATTTTAGCTTAGCAATAAGTAATTTTGTGGGCATTCCAAAAAGCTGATTAATGCATATGATAAACAAATTGTTAAGGCTGTATATCATCGTGAAAGACTGAAAAGAGTTAATGTTGTGAATAATCCGTTAAACTCCAATGACTTAATGACATAAACTCTTCAGAAATATTTCTTCTTGGCTTATCATGAATTTAGCTTGAAGAAACAAGTTTACAATAATAATAAAGAAAAAACATAGATAGTTTAGAATGTGGCCCCTCTAATAGAACCAGATGCAGTTCCTTCTAATTCAATAAGAGTAAAGTATTTAATACATTTTCTCAAATTTAAGAAGGTTTGGGTGATGCCAGAAAACATAAGTCACTCATTGAAATGCAAAGTCTAATAGCAATGAAACTGTCTACGGCCAATAAAAGTATTTTATTTGATGCATCCAGTACCTAAGATGTAAGCAATGAAGTGAAATCAAGTCAAAGAAAGAGAACAGTGTGACTTTTCCTCTACCCTATACCATTTGTTTTTTATGGGGTATGAGACATAAACATTTTTGAGAGTGAGATGGGGGATGGCACAAATGTGTAAACATTTCACAGTATTCAGTACAACAAATATATAAGCAAATTTTGCATAAATGAGAGCAAAACAAACTAAAAATATCCTCCTTTCACTCAAAATAAGTTCCTATTTTATTTAACAAATGCAAAGAGAACTCTTCACCTTTTAAAATTGAATGTAACTTAACAGTATAGGGAAAATCTAGAGGGTTCTTAATTATGAGCCTCTGTTTAATTCAAATAAAGCTTCACCTCACACCTATTGTTATGGTTAGACCTGAAATGCCCCCAAGGCTCTTACATGGAAGGCTTGGTCCTCAGTGTCGTTCAGCGGTGGAGCTTTAGTAAAGTGATTGGACCGTGTGAGTTCTGACCTCATCGTGGAATTAACTGTGGATTCACAAACAAATGCATGATTGGAAAGTGGTGAAAACTGTCGAAGATGGAAGCTACTTAGGAAGTTGTCCTGTTGGGGCGCTATCTCTTCTCCTCCCACCACTCTGCTGCTGCTCTTCCTCCTCTTCCTCTTCTTTTTCTGCCTCTTCCTCTTCCCCTTCCCTTTCTCTTCCCTGTGCTCCCTCCTCTTCCCCTTCTCTCTCTTCTCTTTTTCTCCTGTTCTCCTCCTCCTCTTCTCCTCCTCCTCCTCTCTCTCTCTCTCGTCTCTCTCTGTCTCTCTCTCTCTTTCTCTCTGTCTCTCAAGATTTTTTTAGGTTGAGCCACCCTCAGGTGTTTTGTATTCCTACTAATTTATTTCAGCTTTTTAATTTTATCATGGAATGTTTCTGATCGACAGCAAATGCAAAGTGTTATACAGTAAGTATGATACAATAAACAAGCTAAAATAATAATATGTAGTTTACTGGTTAAATAATAGTTGTTTATGTAAAATAAGTAGTAAATAACTAAGATAATCTAGGATAATATAAGGCAATTTTATTTTCTTCCTAAATGATTTCTAAATTCCTAAATGGTTCTATTTGTACTGGTCTCCCTCCTGTCATTGCCTTGCTGTGAGCAACATACAACTTTTAACCACATTGATAATTGTGAATTGTTTTTGTTTGGACAGTTTATAACACCAAATGCTGCTAAGTACTTCTTGTACATTAGACTCTTCTTGGAAGTAGCTCACAACTTCAAGCAAATCAGAAACCTGCTCCTGCCTGAAGGTATGCATAGTGTAATGGGGCAGGTAACCAATGAACAATATAAAATAATAAGCAGGTAAGCATAGGTATGATATAAAAATGCAGTGAATGCTTAATTTAAAAATATTACAGTGAAAGACATAATACTATTAGTCCCCCTCGAAATGCTTATCCTTACTTTAAACACACTTATACCAACATTCTTGCCATTCTCTGGAGCAATTCTGGAAACTCTCTTCTGGGAACGTCATTCATTGCACAGTTCTGGCTGCCTCACTCTCCGTGTTTCACTCACGTGAAACAATTCACGATGTTTACCTTTCAGGGTCACTTTGATTTAGACAAAGAGCCAGAAGTTGCACTGTGCCAGCTCCAATAAATAAGGTGGAGGAGAACGCACTGTAATGTTTTTTGCATGCCTTTTCATTGCATGTTACTCCACAGTAATGTTCACCATATTTTTTTTATCATAGCCCACAAAGACACTCACAAATGAGGACCTAAAGAACCACTTCAGAAAGTCGTAAGAATGATGAGCTGTGTTTGAAGTGAGGAAGGAGTATTTTGAAAGAAATTGATGGTACCGAGTCTTTTATTATAATTTTTAAAAATGTAAACATTTGGTATGCTTTGATCAACCTCTGTATGTTTAATGATGATAAGTATTACAGAAGCCAAAGTTGGCAAGAAGTTTGGAAAGTGTTGGAGATCAAATTCCATTTTTTAAAAGGCTGATGAGTGAAGGTACAAAAGAGAAAATGATGTATAAGTAAAGACCCAAGGAATTGAGAAGCAAGATTTGCATTAAATCAGTCAAATGTGTTTCAGTGGTGCCAACATCAGATGGATGGGCTTTGCAGCAGAAGTGTACATCTCTTTTTCCTGGAATAACAAAAAAGTCCTGAGTCTACTTGACCTGAACGGAGAAATCAAAGTAAAGGACACAATGGAAGACAGTCACAGAGCAAATAGATTGCCGACCAGGAAAAGACTTGCTCATTGACTCAGAGGACATAGGTGGACTTAGAGAATTTCAGATACATTTCACTAAGCTCATGATTTATTGCACCACAAATTCATATCTCAATAGAGATAAATTTCATAATTTCTTTACATTCCTTACTTCGTGCGTTAGTTAATTTTCTCTCATCACCGACACAAAATACAGGACACCCAAAGTTATGGGGTGAAGGGTTTATGTGGCTTACAGTTCTTAGAGGTTTCAACTCACAGTCAACTGCCTCCAAAGCAGGGATGGCAAACAAGCATCACAGAAGGGAAACAATGTAGTTCACATAGGAAGAGACTTAACAGTGTCTCCTGCCCCTTTTACCTCATTCAAACTGTAGGGCAGATAACACTCACACCCTTAATCCTAGAGCTCTTGATCCTAGCATCACATCAGGAATCAATTCCAGGGCCAGAGATTTACTCCAGTGGCTCCAGTACCTGCCTGGCAAGTACAAGGTTCCTGTGTAGATCCTGGTAATCACATACAACAGTACTGGGCATGTTGACTCAGGCCCACCAGCAATCAGTACCACGTATTTTGAGACAAGGTCTTGCTAAACTGCCTGGGCTGATGTTGAATTTATGATCCTCTTGGTTTAGCTTGCCCACTCCTTGGGGTTATAGGCATATGCTACAACACCCAGTTACAATTCATTTTTTAAAAATTGAATTCTTTATTGGTACATTTTGTATACACATCATGATCACACTCAACATTGAAAATTTGTACCAGTATATGACACAACTTAATTCACAATTTGTCCCATTCCCTTGCCCATTCCCCAATCCCCAGGCCCCTTTTAATATTACGTTTTTCTTTCCCCCTGTTATCCCTTCACCCAATTTGCCTTTGAATATTTTCTACTTTACAACATCTATCAAACCTTCTAGAATTCATTAGCATCTTTAGATTTTCATACCCGAGAAAAGATAGGGTGTTTATACATCTGTGACCTATATATTTCACTTGTAAGTATGTCCTCAAGGTATGTCTGTTTGAGTATAAATGGCTCAAACTTATTCTTTTTTGAGACAGGGTCTCACTTTGTAGCTCTAGCTGGCCCTGAGCTCACTGTGTAGCCCAGGCAAGCCTGAAACTCACAGGGATCCTCCTGACTCTGCCTCCTAAGTGCTGGGATTACAGACAGGAGCCACCATACCTGGAACTGTGGTATGTGGTACTGATTGCTGGTGACCAATGGTCACCCCTCCTGGTATTGTATGTGGCTACTAAGGATCAAACCAGGGACCCTGAGCTTGCTAGGCAGGCACCAGAAACACTAAGGTAAATCTCCAGCCCAAATTTATTCATTCTTCACAGCAGAGTAATACTAAAATTCACTTCTAAAGTATATCAGCATATCACACCATTTTCCCAGGTCTGGTAGCTAAAATCTAGAGAGGTTGTGGTTATGCAGTAACTAAAATGCAAAACTAGAATTTTAACATAAAACACTGAAATCCTATAACATTTCCTCAACCATTCTCCTATATCTCCACTGATAAATGTGAAAAATTGATCTTGAGGTGAACAACACCAAAAGAAAATTAAGGTGTGTTATAGGCAAGGTATAATTACCTTTCTGATTAATTATTCATCATTAACATTTTTACCACATCAATTTTCTTGATTCTACCATTTATAATTTCAAAATTTTACATCACAGACTTTGAGTTCCTAAGGGGAAGCCACTTTTTTTAAGAGTCTTAAAATATTAACCATAAAAAAAGGATGCATTTGGTTAGGCATCTAAAGCTATTAGCGGAAACAAAAAAAAAAGCATTAGTAAAATCTTTGGGTCATTCATGTCTATTTTGTCTCTGGAAAACAGTAAGAGATCTCTTGATAAATCACTTACAGAAATATGACAAGGGCTGATAGAAGAGATTTTGAGTCTTCTGTGTGGTTCATTCTAATTTTGTTTTAAAATTGAGCTTTAATAATTGGCTTCAGCTTCTTTGGACCTTGAACCCTAACTAACACTCATTAATTCTCACATTTTTAGAGCATGGACTTCCAGAAAAGTTTAGACAGTAGTGCCTAGCACTTATGAAGCACTTACTAATTAAATGTTTATTGAATTAATTTAAAAATAAATGATTAGTAGTAGGAAATCCTCACCTATACCCAACATCCTTTTTTTTGGAAGTTTGACAATTTTTGTTGAGTGTCTTTTGAGATAATTAAATTGCAACACCAATAAACTCAGAGACAGGGAATCACAAGTACAAGGATATCCTGGACAATTTGGTGATCACTGCTCTAAAATAAAAAAGTAAGGGCTGAAGGTGTAGCTTACTGATGGAGCACTTGCCAGTGTATTTTAGGCCCTGGGTTCCGCCCTACTTAACAAAATGTGTACACACACACACATACACATATACACACTCACACATACCCATGCACATATGTGTGCATAGCTCAGAATTCCCCAAAATAAAATTCCATCTTTATGTGTTAATATCTCCTGAGGAACAGATTGTATTGGGTTTTGCTTTTGAAACAGGGATCTCACTCTGTTGCCAAAACAGGGCTCAAACTTCTGTATTCAAAAAAAATCCTCCCGCTTCCGCCTCCCATCTAGCCAGGCGCACTGCAGCCAGTTTACAGCAGACAGAAAGAACTTCTTGCTGCCTGGTAGTGATTGAGCTCAGGATCAAGTCCAGCTCCTGTTGCAGGCAAAGAGAGGACTCTGCCATGGAGGTACACCCTCTGCCCAAAGATCTCTTCAATTAGTGGAGAAAAAAGTGAAGATGAGCCTGGAAGCCTGAGAATGACAGGTTTAAAAAACAAGTGCAGCCGCAGCCACAAAGCAGTAACCGTGCACAGCTACCAGATGTTCCCTTTCAAGTTTAGTATAATATTACATCAGAAACAGGAAAAAATATGGAAATCTCAAAAGAGAAGAAGTGGCCTTCACTATTGTCAGAATTTATACACCATGATAATGTGTGTGTGTGTGTGTATGTGTGTGTGTGTGTGTTTAAACAGGTCTCACTGTGCAGTTCAGGCTGCTCTTCAACTCACTTCATTCCCTGGGCCACCTTGAACGTGAGGTGACCCTCCTGCCTCAGCTTCCCAAGTGTTGTGATTATAGGCAGCACCACTATGCCAGCTCATCATGGGAATTCTTTAAAAATGCAATATATAAATGAGAATGAATTTGTGTCATATACTGGTACAAATTCCCCAATGTTATATGTGATTGTGAGATGTATATAAATTGTGCCAATAAAGAATTCAATTTAAAAAAAGAATGCAATATATGATTGTCATGGATGGGACTGAGCTTTGCCTTCAGAGGACAAGAGAACTTCAGCTCAGCCCAGCCAGGTTCATAACATCTTTGCAGAAAAGTATTTTAGGACACGTCAGTGAGTGGGACGGGCTGAGTTAGAAAGGGAGGGAAAAGTAGCCTTGAACTTGAGGAGCTGCGGAGGTCACGGCTCTGACTGACAGTGGTAAGGGCACTGAGTGGTGCCAAAAAGGGACATATTGTAACTCTGACCCTGCTAGACATCCGAAATGCAAGTTCGTGTTCTCTCAAACTGAAGAATGAATTATAGGAACTTATAGGAACAACAAAGCCCAAGAGTAGGAACTTTATTGAGAAAGCTTCCCCCTAAGAGAGAAGGAAGACCCCCCAAAGTGGGTGACCCCACTCACCCCACTTCCCAAGGGCTTTTATGGAACAAAGCCACGAGGTGAGGTGGGTTCAAAGTGGGACAAAATTGTAGTCAACCACTTAGGTAATAGTGATTGAGTGGGGATCCAGTGGGAAAACAAGTCACGCAGCAGCAAGGATAAAAGGATTTTCCTGTCCTTTTTTTTTTTTTTTTTCAGTACTGGGGATCAAACTCGTGCCCTTATGCATCCAAAATTGGTACAGTACCACTTGAGCTAAATCCGCAGCCCTATACAAGGATTTTTAATCAGAGATCTTTCCTTGGAGGGGCTGGGTTAAGACGTTGCCCCCCCCCCACTCAAGTGACTGAAACCTACTTAGACTATTAATCATTGCTATGGCTGTGGTAGTTTCTCTCCTTTTGTAATGTTGACCTTTAGTGAATGTCTCTCTTCACTGTCCTCCAGGTTGGCTCCGTGGCTGTCCTGCATGTGTGCTTTTCCATGGCCAGCTCTGTCTCACTACCTGTAAGATGTCTCACTAACTAGCTTCCCTGTAAGAGCATCAGAGTGTCCTGCCACCAAAAAGAAGAGAATAGCATTTAATGTGTCTGGGTGAGTTGTCCCTGGTTCATCATCATCTGACTTGTGATTGTTGCATGACTGCTTTGTGAGAAGACCATGTTGCTTAATTAGTGTCAACCAGCTTACACCAGATAGTGAAATTAGTTAAAATTTCTGTAAGACAGTCAGACAAGGCTGGGCCCCCTGGATAGAAAGGCAGTGGAGACACATTCACAAGTTAGCATTATAAAAGGAGAAAATTACTGCATTCACTGACTTCCTCTGAGGATAGAGATGATTCATATTCTAATTAGGCATCAACCTCCCTAATACATTTCCCTTCTGGAAACTTCTAGTTCAGGACTTCTTTTCCTGTTTGATACCTGCTAAGTCAATTTGCCTGGAGAACTATACTTGCAATCTTGTTGATTGATCATGGTTTTGTCCTACCTTGTAATTTTCCACTGGGCCTTACAATTTTGTCTAATTTTATACCTACCTCATCTTGTGGCTTTGTCCTATAAAATACCTTTGGAAAGTAGGACCAGTGGGCAACCCACTTTCCAGTGTCACCATATTTCTTTTAATAAATTTCTCTCCTCCTGGGGCTGGAGATTTGGCCCAGTGGTTCCAGCACCTGCCTTGCAGTGCAAGGTCCCTGGTTCAATCCCTGGTAACCACATACAACAATACTAGGCATGGTGACCAATGCCCACTGGCAATCAGTACCTCATACCACAGATTCCGGGCTTGGTGGCTCAAGCCTGTAATCCCAGCATTCGGGAGGCAGAGGCAGGAGGATTGCTGAGTTTGAGGCTTGCCTGGGCTACATAGTGAGCTCAGGGCCAGCCTGAACTACAAAGTGAGACCCTGTCTCAAAAATAAATAAATAAATAAATAAATAAATAAATTTCTCCTCCTTTTAGCCTCTATTGTTTCCAGAATTTATTCTTTAATTTTAGAAAAGAGAAACTCATGTGTGGCTGTCTAGCAGGTTGGGAATTATAATAGTTCCTCTGTTGTGATTTTTTTTTTTTTTTTTGAGACAAGGTCTCACTTTGTAATTCAGGCTGGTTTTGAGCTCACTATTTAGACCAGGAGTGATTATTTTTTAATTATTTGGATTGCTTTTCCTATATAATTTTTGGATTAGTTGGTACCCTATATCAACGTGACTGTTTCTACGTGAGACAATCTCAGTTTTGGCAGCTTCTATTGGAATCTGAGATTACTGGTGACTATAGTTTTAGCACAGAATTGGAGACTTCTAGCCATTCGACTGGTAGCTGAATGTCCCTGTAAATCTCTTATTTTGGTGTCTTCAATTTTGAAAAGGGAGGGGCAGGAATTTATTTCAGTGGTACCATGCCTACCATGCAAGCACAAGGGCCTGAGTTCCATCCCCGGTACCACCAAAACAACCCAAAGTGAAAGAAAGAAAGAAAAAGAGAGAGAGAGAGAGAGAGAGAAGGAGAGGAGAGAAGGAGAGAGAGAGAAAGAGAGAAGGAGAGGAGAGAAGGAGAGAAAGGGACAAAGGGAGAAAGAAAGGAAGGAAGGAAGGAAGGAAGAAAGAAAGAAAGAAAGAAAGAAAGAAAGAAAGAAAGAAAGAAAGAAAGAAAGAAAGAAAGAAAGAAAGAAAGAAAGAAAGAAAGAGAAAGAAAGAAAGAATTCCATATTTTTCATCAATTTTTATGATATAACAGGAAATATAAAAATAACAAGTTTGCCAAATTTATTCCATTCAAGAATTAACTGGTTGAGGGCCGGAGGGTTAGCTTAGTGGTTCCAGCGCCACCCTCGCAAGCGCTAGGTCCTGAGTTCAGTCTCCGGTAACCACATACAGTGCCGTGGTGGCTCACGCCTGTAATCCCAGCACTCGGGAGGCAGAGGCAGGAGGATTGCTGAGTTCGAGGCTTGCCTGGGCACCATAGTGAGCTCAGGGCCAGCCTGAACTACAAAGCGAGACCCTGTCTCAAAAAAAAAAAAAAAAGAATTAACTGGTTGAAATTACACCAAACATTATGGATTACTGAGACCTCTGCTGTCACCAATGATATGAGAAGTTGTTCTTTTCCCACCCACTGGCTCTTCACACAAGCCATTGTGGAATAATAGGCAGACTCAGACTTTTAAAATGAAAGCCAACTTTGCGCCTCTCTCAGGGTGGTCTCTATCAGTTCCCTCTTTTTGTTTTTTATAATTGTAGAAGTTGAACCAAGCTAAATTATGGCTGAATATCATTTGGCATTGAATGGTTTAATTTTTCTTTGGTAGACCTGGACAAAACTCAGTCCAAATTTTATGGACGGCAGCCACAGCATTTCTCTATTATCTGTTAAAATACAGCATAACATCTTCTCAAGGAACTTTATCCACAGGAATCAATGCCATCACTCATTGTTTTGTTTTTCTTTTTTTTTAGTTTTTTTGAGAGAAGGTCTCTCTTTGTAGTTTGGCTGGCCCTGAGCTCACTGTGTAGTCCAGGCTAGTCTCGAACTCACAGCAATCCTCCCGCCTCTGGGGATCCTGTAATCCCTCTAGTGCTGGGATTACAGGCATGAGCTACCACACCCGGCATTGTTGTATGTGGTACAGGGGACTGAACTCAGGCAGACACTGGAACCACTGTGCTAAATCCCAGTCCCACTCATTGCTTTCTTAATTGGCTGACAGGGTCTTGCTTTTTTTTTTTTTTTTTTTTGCTTTTTGGAGACAGGGTCTCGCTTTGTAGTTCAGGCTGGCCCTGAGCTCACTATGGTGCCCAGGCAAGCCGCCGTGAACTCAGCAATCCTCCTGTCTCTGCCTCCCGAGTGCTGGGATTACAGGCGTGAGCCACCACGCCCAGCATTATATGTGGTAACTGGGGATCGAACTCAGGTCCTTGCG
>PVIC010029646.1:0-22379 GCA_004025085.1 Thryonomys swinderianus
CTACTGCCTCAGCATCCCAGCGTGCCAGGGTTACAAGCACGTGCTACAGCCAGATCGTCATGAGCGGCTCCTCTCACCCTGCTAACAGGATACATACAGCCCAGGTCAGGGACAGATGAACCATTCTTTGGAAAAGCTGTCTAGCGCCCTAGGGACCTTCCCTCCCCACTGGAGTCCTCTGAACACAGAATTGTACCTGGGACCCCCCACACCTCTACGGGAGTGGAGGGCAGGGCTGTATGTATGAACTAAGAGGTAGGAAATTAGTCACAAGGATGTAGCAATGAATATCCCTTCATGATTCACTGCCAGCAGAGGGGACAGATAAGGAGATGTTTACAGCGTAGCTTAACAATAACCAAGGGTTCAGCCCACCAACTCCGGAGTCTCCGACCTCTGCACAGGCAGCGAGTTTCCTGCTGTAAAAGGGTGAACGATGACTCCTCCGAAAGATAAGCTCACTTCCTAATCTTTGGAGCCTGTGGATACTATCTTATGTGGTAAAAAGGGTCTTTGCAGTTAAGGATTTTTTTCTTTTTCTCTTTTTTTTTAGAGATAAATTCTTGCTTTGTAGTTCAGGCTGGCTCTGAGTTCATTATGTAGCCCAGGCAGGCCGTGAACTCACAGCAATCCTCCTGCCTCTGCCTCCGAGTGCTAGGATGACAGGTGTGAGCCACCATGCCCAGCACTGTGGTATGTGGTACTGATTGCTGGTGGATTTGAGTCACCATGACCAGTGTTATTGTATGTGGTTACCAGGATCAAACCAGGGACCTTGCACTTGCTAAGTAGGCACCAGAACAACAGAGCTAGATCTCCAACCCCACTTAAGGATTCTGAGGGGAGGAGTTGTCAGCGAGGGTCCTAATCCAGTGATATCCCTACAAAAGACACACACTAAGGATGTGGCAAAAATTGGAGAGATACGGCCATAAGACAAAGAACAGCAACCCCGGAGGGTGAAAAGGTGGGGGATAGATTCTCAGGGCTTCTGTAGGAAGCGAGGTCCTACAGACACCTTGATTTCAGACTTCTGGCTTCCAGAACTGTGAGACAGTACATTTCTGTCGTTCTAAGCCACACTGTTTGTGACCATGTGTTAGGCTGCCCCCGACAAACTCAAGTCCCTGCTGGCCTGCTCTGAGCTCTGCACCTGGGCAGCACAGCCAGGCACAGCGGCCGTGAACTCCGGGCGTGTCAGAGGGCCCCACGGAAACAAAGCTGTGGAGCCTTCCCTCTTCTCCCTCAAAGTCAGGCCCTCTCCAAGGACTCGGGCACCCCTGGGGCACCCCTAGAAGACCCTCGAGGATACAGTGGAAAGCTGGCCAGCGAGGGGCACAGTGCTCTGCACCAGCAGGCCCTGACCCTTGGGGAAACAGTGGTAATAAAACTGCGCTCCTCCAAGCCGCCCTGCCTCACAGAAACCAGTGCTGGATAGAGAAGCCCAGGAAGTGAACTCTAAGGATCCCAGAGAGCCAGAGGAGTCAGCACCGGCACTGGGCAGGCAATAAAGTAACCAGGAGGCGATGTAAACATTTGGCCAGAGGTGTCCACGGTGTGCCGAGGACAGAGAAGATCTTTGCTATGGTTCCAATTCCTCCACTTCAAGGAGGAGAGGTTTATTTTGGCTCATGGTCACGGGCCGGGGTTGGCTGGCCCCAAGGGCTGGCAGAGGGGCACGGAGGAAAACAATCTGCTCAGGTCACAGTGGCCAGGAATTGGAGAGTTATGTGAGGGTCAAGAGGGGGACACACTTCCAGATCACAGTGGCCGGCTCCTGTGTCCTGCCCTCACCTCCTCATTACACATTCAGTACTAACTCGTGGATGAGCGAACCAATCACCTTCCACACACGCGAGGCCTCTGGGAGACACCCTGGGTCTCACCATCACCGCTGCTAATGGACTCCAAGTGTGGTGGTTGGTAAATTGCGTTCAGTACCCTCATCTGTAAAATCAAGGAGGATGAGAAAAAGCGCTCAAGTTCCTTCTTGCTCTCGAAACACTTACACCCTACATACTAGTTTTGCAAGCCCACTTCCTCACTGTCTTCGGCATTGGCGCCAGCCTCCCCCAGAGACACACTGAGCCCTTTCAGAAGTCCTCTGGGCCAGACCTCAGCGGCTCCACCCCAGGGCCGCAGAGCCTCGGCCAGGCACAGGCTGGCGAGGACTGGAGGAAGGTGGGCCGGGCCGAGGGCCTGTGGCTTCCCGAGGGCCTGAAGGGCTGCGGGTGGGAGCCAGGGTTTTTCTGGAGCAGGGGAAACAAGGGCCCAAAGATTCCACTTGGGGGGGGGGGCAAATGTGGCTCTTTGCTAATCACCTCCCAGAATGGAGGGAGCGAAGTATTTTAAAGCTTTAGTCTCCTTATCTATGAAACAGGTCCGACAGGATTTGAAGAGGGGTTTTTGTTTTTTTGAGACAGGGTCTCGCTTTGTAGTTCAGGCTGGCACTGAGCTCACTATGTAGCCCAGACAAGCCTGGAACTCAGCAATCCTCCTGTCTCTGCCTCCCGAGTGCTGAGATTACAGGCGTGAGCCACCACGCCCAGCACTGTGGTATGAGGTATTGATTGTTGGTGGACGTGAGTTTCCACGCCCAGCATTGTATGTGGTTTCCGGGGGTTGAACTCAGGACCTTGCGCTTGCGAGGCACGCGCCGGAACCACTGAGCTAACCCTCCGGCTCAAGGAGGGCTTTTTTAAAAGACACATTTACGTGATGCCCAGCCCCGGTCATCCCAGCACTCGGGAGGCAGAGACAGGAGGATTGCTGAGTTCGAGGCTTGCCTGGGCTCCATAGTGAGCTCAGGGTCAGCCTGAACTACAAAGCAAGACCCTGTCTCAAAAAAAAAAAAAAAGACACATTTACGCACATCTGCATATGGCCAGCATTCAACAGTGGCGGAATCGCGACGGTGACCACCAGCTCCCCAGGGCCCCTCACTGCCATCGGCGTGGCTGCTCAGCGATGAATTTCCCGCTCTCCGTCAAAACGTATCTCCAGAGCCTGACAAGCCAGGGCCTGAGGCCTGGGCACGCGTTTGAGAGGGCGGAGGAAGGGGCTGACCGGCAGGGTGGGGGCAGCGTGGAGGCGGAGGAGGCCGAGGAAGCAAACCCTTCACGCCCCCTGGTGAGCACCCCGGCCTCTGGGGCAGTAGCTCAGTTTCTCTTTTCGGACCGCCTGTGTAGCTGGGCGGGGCTGGTACACGAGGTCAGCCGCTTCCTCCGACCCCGGGCTCCTCCCAGGCTGCCTGTGGCGGAGAAGCACCGCGCTGGTTTCGCCGGCGGCCTAAGCAGAGCGCCCAGCGAGCGGCTGCGGGCGGACGGTGAAGGGCCACAGGAGGTGGGGCACACGCGGTTCCTTTCCAGGGGCCCCGCGGCGGAGAAAGTCAGATGTCCCTGAGGGCGGCTTTTCGGGGCCTGGCCCCAGGCATCACGGGGTGCGGGAAGCCGTTTCTGGCTGCCATCCTCAGCACGAGACTTCAGGTGTGGACGCGGGCAGGGGTGCTCCGCTGGCTCCGAACTCCGTTTGCAGAGGGATCCCCAGCTGCAGAAGCTCATCCGTTCTTCCCGTTAGCAGGGCAGCTGACTCTGAACTCTCAGGCACATCGGGGCTGGGCAAGATAGCATCTTGTATTTTTTTAGTGCTTGGCACATGTGTATATCTTATTTCCTCTCATAGCAGAGAGTTCCTTTTATGGCAGGGATGGCACCTTACATTTCTCTGTACCCCCCACCCAGGCCTCCACCCTCAGAGAGCATTGTCTCAATCTGTCCTCCAAGAATAAGTGGAGGAGTTCTGGAGCATACCACGCAGTTTCTTGGACCAGGGGCCTAGTTCTTGTCATTTCCTCTGACCGGAATAGGCTCTGCCCGGCTTTCTGTCCTTGGTTAATGGCCACTCATTCCTCAACACTCAACCTAGAAATCATCTCTAAGTCCTCGCTGAGCCCCAGAATGGATACGACTCTCTTCTTCTGCTTCTCCCTTCCCAGGCTTCGAGTTCTTCCAGGGCCAGCCAAGTGATAGACCCATTTGTGGCTAGATCTCTGGTGCCCATAGGCAGGAGGGGCTCGGTGCATGTTGCTTAACCCTAAATAAAAAGCTAGAGCTGGGTATGACGGTGTGTGGTTATAACCTAGCACGCAGCAAGCTGAGGCAGGAGGAATGCTTGAGTTCAAGCCAGCCTGAATTGTATAGCAAGATCCTATCTCAAACAAGAACGAAGCTAGTGTGTGACATTCTGTGCACAGCCGCCAACTGATTATAGATGATTCAGCTCAAGAAAAGGTTACAGTTGTCACCCACAGGCCAGGGGGATGTCCCTGAGGCAGTGCCTGAAGACATCAAAGCACAGGTGGGCCGCCTACAGCGTGGGCCTCACGTCTCAGATTGGAAGAATGTCATCCCCCGTCAGCAGCCCATTTGAGTGAGTCCTTCACTCCCCCCCGAAGGCTGAGCACCAGTGTCTTCTGGAGGCCAGGCTCCTGGGGAGCATCAGGCTGGAAAGGCAGCGCCTGCAGGTCCTCTCGGGGCTCTAGAACAGCCTATGACCCACCCAGACGTGTAACTTTTACAACACTTCCCGGGCTCAACAGTCACTTCCCACAGTTGCCCAGGGAGCTACTCAGAGAGCCCAAAAGGAAATAATGGGAAGCTCAATGCCCCAAAGACCAAAGGACGAAGGCGCTGTCTGCTCTGGTCTGGCTCAGCAGACATGGCACCTGCTTCCAGGCCAGCGCACCTGTCAGCCTGCTCCCCCACAGCGGGGCCCTGGGAACCACTCATCTTATTCCACCAGAGATCTGTCCCTCTCCAGTCCAGTGAGCTGAGCGAAGGTGGCCAGGCAGGCTCTGCAAGCCTCCAGTATTATCCCCGGAGGAAGCAGGGCTGCCTTTAGATTTCTCTGGAGCCCCAAGGCTTTCTCCTGTGGCCCTGATAAGATTACGGGCTGCTGAGCCGCCAGGGGTCAGATTTCCCACCAAGCTGCCGGCGTCTGGCTCCAGCCCTCCTGGCTGAACGGTGCACCGTGGCTCAAGCTGGAAATCCGACTCCTTCCCAGGAATGCTCGCTTACCCTCCTGCCACACCCAGAACTGTCACCAGGGCCCAACAGATGGGAGCCATCTACCCAAGGAAGGACACAGGGGAGGTGAAGGGCATTGTGGGGTACCTGAGCATGCCCACAAGTTCCCTCAAACCCAGCTCCCGAGCCCTGAGCAATCCCCATCTGTGACCCACCAGCTCCAACCAGACAACAAGGACTTAGGGAGAGGTGAGTCAAAAATTGGCAAGGGGGCTGGGATGCAGCTCAAGCGGCACTGGGTCTACCTCAGAAGCAAGAGGTCCTGAGTGGAATCTCTGGTACCAAAAACATAAAATAAAATCAGCAAGAGCTGTCAGGGATCCTGCCAGCACTTCACAAGGGACCTGACAAATGATCTTTTCTACTAAGGTATGGAATCGCCTGTCTCCTAGCAATCATTTATTTTGAGACAGGGTCTTGCTTTGTAGTTCAGGCTGGCTCTGAGCTCACTATGTAGCTCAGGCAAGCCTTGAAGTCAGCGGACCTCCTGCCTCTGCCTCCCTAGTGCTGGGATGACAGGCATGAGCCACCAGGCCCGGTACTGTGGTATGTAGTTACCAGGAATCAAACCAGAGACCTTGCACTTGCGAGGCAGGCACCAGAACCACTGAGCCAAATCTCCGGACCCCTCCTAGCAATTTTTTTTTTTTGAGACAGGGTCTCGCTTTATAGTTCAGGCTGGCCCTGAGCTCACTATGTACCCCAGGCAAGCCTTGAATTCAGCCATCCTTCTGTCTTTGCCTCCTGAGTGCTGGGATTACAGGTGTGAGCCACCACGCCAGGCACTGTGGTATGTGGTATTGATTGCTCATGGGTGTGAGTCATCACGCCCAGCATTGTATGTGGCTACCGGGGATCGAACTCAGGACCTTGCACTTGTGAGGCAGGCACCGGAACCACTGAGCTAAATCTTCGGCCCAGTCCTAGCAATTTTTTAAGAAAAATGTTTGAGATACAAAGATATGAATGAAAATACAACATAAAATGAACACAGTATATATACCAGTATGTACACAGACACACACACACACACACCACACACACGCACACACACACGTCCTTGTCAATACTAATGAATGAGTCTGTGAGGATGGAAAGACCGGACAGCCCCATATGAGATGTGATCAGTGCATGGTGAATGCTGCTGGCGGGGTCCATACAATAGAAAGGCAGTTCGTAAACACGTTATGGTGTGTTCTCACTGGTCTCATGCAGGGGATTTGGGACTATGCAACTTCTGGCTCATCATCAAAGTCAGAATGACCGTGAAAGATTCTGAATGGAGTCAAGACACTGAAGACACAACAGGACAAGTAAAGATGTAAGCGAGGGCCTTCAGAACTGTGTCAGAAGGTGCCAGATCGACGGGATGGATAACAGGTGAGTCAGGTTTTAACATTCAGGCATTCACTGTATTTTTAGATCCCTCTTTTTTAAAAAAGTAGTTATTAAACACAAGATCTGGCATGTAATAAGTAAATAAATACTGAGTAAGTTGCTGACTGACAAATAGTATCTAGGAAGGTCTTGACTTTACATTAGGAAAAAGTTTATCTCCATCCACAAATTCATCTGTTCACTGGCAATAAAACTTAATTTCCACAGACTAAATTCTTCATTTGTTCACTAAACAGACACATGGGTTAGAAGGATAAGTTTAGTTTTTATTTAGTTGAAGAAATGAAAGATTTAGTCAGTGAAAATTAAACTTTCTTTAAGCATCCTTAGGCTACCTGGGAGTTGAACAGTTTATGTTTAAGTAAGAGAGAATCTAAATGTGAGTTCAGTGTTCTAAGTTTCCCATTCTTTCTTTACCGTATGTTCCTATCCATTGAATTCCTATCTTCTATTACTTCACCTATTATATTTTCTAGAGAAGAAACCCATTCTCATGGAATGCTGGAGTCAGTTGAACCAATATACCCAAACTCTGCCATTGTAAAAACATCCGATCAAGAGCAAAATAAAAGAGAGATGGTAAAAGCCAGGAAGTGATGATTCTCCACAGGTCACTGTGCTCATCTTTGGGGACCTAGAGCGTGCACACGGGGCTGTGATCTTGGGGTGCTGCCCCTCTCCCTTGGGAACTCTACTCTTCTTGGCAACCCGGGGAACGTGAACCGGAAGCTAATTTTACCTACTGCTTTAGCACATGATTGTTGCCCTTTTCCATTCTTATTGTCTTTTAAAGTCAGACTACACTGCACTCTCAGACACTGCCCTTTCCACTCCATGAGCAGACTACATTTCTGCCACATAACACTTCCTGTGTTGGGGTCGCCGTCAGAGTTGCCTGCTTGCCACAGAGAGAACACCAGCTGGCCTCGGAGCTCTGCTGATGGTTTCTGCAGGAGTCAGAGAAAGGTGGCCTTGGGAAGCATAACTAGGCAGGGAGACATACATACAGGGCCTGGAGGTCGGCTCTCACTCGGCCCCTGGCCAGTGTCTGCTCTAGCCAGCGTTTCACTGCTTTCATTTCTCCACTCTTAGGCCTGTTGGCCTTCTTCTCCAGCCAGCTGGCCTACTTTCCTGAACGTGTCCTCCCTGCACCCCATGCCTGATCCCTTCTCCTCTTCACCACCACCACCCTTTCCAGGCTTTCTGAGCCTCATCCGCTGTGGGTCCCCGTAGACCCCGGTGGGGCTCACCACCCAGCACACCCTGGACAACTGACGCAGGACGGGGCAGGGCAAGCTCATTTCCTCTGCGGCCTTTCAGGGGATCACGAGGTATCTCCACTTGGTTTGCTCCAGAGGCCCAAGTAAGGACAGATGCTGGTGAGGAAGTGCCTGTAAAAAACGATTCTCTGATGACTTCTGACAGGTAAGTGGATTCCAGGGAGCAATTAAGTTGTGTTGGAATTTCTCATACTGGGGAGTAATGCGACTCCGCTTCTCCCCAAATACAGTGGTTCTGCACATTTCAAAAGTGGATTTCATCTATCAAAAGAGGGTTTGAGGCTGAGATTTTCAGGAATCCTCAAGCCTGTACCTGCCCAACACGCCCCAGCGTAACAAGCTCACTTGTGGGCTGACATCACATCCCTGGCCTTTGGCTTCTTTTTCACTTCCTTCACCGTTACTAGCAGCTGCATTTTTTAAAAAAATTTATTTGCAGGTGGTATTGACAAAGAAACTTCAAAAGCAATCACTCCCAAATCCATGCTTAGGCAGCTGTGGACACATCTGCCGGGCTTCCCGGCTCGCAGAGCTGTCCCTCCCCAGTCCCTCGGTCCCTGCCACCCCAGGCCTTGTGTGTCTCCGTAGAAACCCTCTTCGGTTCCTGCACATCTATGTTTGCACATGGGACGGCCCTCTCTTTTCATGCCTCCACCCCCCCCAAGCCACACAGGAAATTGCTCGCCTGATAATCTCAGGGCCCTGCCACCCACTGTTTCTTCCTCCACCGAGGGAGAAGAGTTTCTCTCTGGCAGGAACCCTCCTCTCCCCTGAGCAAAACTGGAACTTGCCGGGACCCTCAAGCAGAAGAAGGTTGCTTTAAGCTTTGCGCTTTCTGTCCAATTCACTTTTGCAAGAGACAAGACAGGTCACACACCCTATGGAACCTCCGGTCTGCGGTTTAAGCCGCCGTTTTCCCCCACCCTGGGCTGGATTCTCCTCAGTCCCGCAGCCCCTCGGTCTCAGGACACAGGACAGACCCCTCAGCTCTGTGAGCCTCACCTGCTGAGCTTTTCCATGCGCGCCCGAGCGTCACTGCCGAGCACATGTTTCTACAGAGGGTGTACCCCGCTCTCTGAACACGACCCCTGGTCCTCAGAGAGCTGAGCATCCAGGACAAACCTAACGCCCCTAGGAAAAGGCTTTGCAAGGAGTCTAGCACAGAAAACTCAAACCACTGGCGCGGCCAGGGAGCTCGGTGTGGGGCAGAGGGAGCAGCTTCTGTGAATCCAGATTGCCGCCGCCCCCAGCCCAGGGAGGAGCAATTTCCTTTTGATTTCCAGTGGCAATCACCTTAAAAACTGCACAATATTTGCAGCTTCTCCTTTTGTCTTTACAAAGCCCTGGGTCCTGCTAAGGTTGAGCAAGGTGAAACGTTTCGGGGGGGGGGGGGCGGTCTATGGATGCCTGCTGAGGGAACCCCACAAGGATGGGTCGGCATAGAGGAGTCCCCAGGCTTCCGTTGAGCCACCCCAACACGCACAGTCCTGCTACGCGGGGACACAGTGCACCCTCCAGCCTTATCGTAAGAAGTCACTGACTGCCAGGGAGGGAGCTTTGCGGAAAGTTATGACAGATGTGACAGGCACAAGGGGACTTCAGGAGCAAGAGGACAACCTGACGCCTAAACGCCTGTGTGCAGCGAAATGGGAAGCCCGGGCTGGCAGAGAAGGGCCAGCCAGCCCTGCCAACTCCGGTTGTAGTTCTACCCCAGCTCTTCAGAGTCAAGGGCTTCTAATTTCCTGCAGTTTTTTCCTGCTCACGCTTTACCCACTTATGAGCCTTTTCTGCACCGACTTCTTGTGTCGTCTACAGCACGAAACACCCGATCACAGTACCAGGGTCCTCACGAAGGCGCCTCCTCGCCTTCGCCCTCGCCCGCCCTCGGGGTCCCCCAGGTAGACCCCCAGAGGCGCGGGCAGCAGGGCTTTGCCCCCCTGCTGGGCAGCTGCCAGGAGCCGCGCGCCCTGCCCGGGGGCCGCCTGGGAGGGCGGGAGCGCCCTTTACCTCCATGTCCTCCCGGTCGTCCTGGCCCGAGCTCCGGTCCCCGCGGTCCCTGTGCGCCCGGCCGGGGCGAGTGGGCGGCGCGCGCGGGGCTGCGCTCTGCTCCGCGGAGAACCAGGAAGGAGCCGGCGGCGGAGGAGGGGCGGGGAGGGAGCGACGATGGGGTTTAAATTTAGACACAAATCTAAACAGATACTGTCCCTCCCAATCTGCCCAAACATGGATGGGCAGCCGCCGCGCCCCCTTCCTCGCGAAGTTTCTCAGGACCCTGGGCCTCTTCCCGCACCGCTCCCGGACTCGCTTCCTTTCTCCTTCTCGCTCTCCGCGTTAGACTTGGCCTTTCCTTCTTTTGATCCTCGCTCCCTGCCATTTCCTTCCTTTATATCCATCTTGTCTGCTCTGTCTCCTTCTTCCTTCCTTTCTCTTTTTTATTGCATTAAAGTCCGTGGGATTATCCCGGAGCCCGGAGGGGGCTGGGAGCCTTGGCGGGGAGAAACGGCGGCGGAGCCACTTTGCCCGCGTCCTGTCCTCCTCCACCTCCCGGCCCGCTTCCCCCAAACCCTTGTCAATCCGCGTCTGCCGTCTGTGTATCAGGAGGAGGAAGAGGAGGAGGAGGAGGAGGAGTGAAAGCAAGGAATCCAAGCAATGTTTTCCACGCTTCATCCAACAGTAAATCTTTCCTCAAATCTGCTTTGATTCCTGCATTCGGGTTTGTGGGAACTTCAGGCCCCACAAGCTGCTCGCTGAAGGACCTTTTTCTCCATTCCTATTAAATATAGTGCAGGGCACGATCCTAGACATCCGATTCCCATAAGACCCAGCTTAGCAGCCCTCCCCCGGGCCATCCCAGCCCTCAGGCAGCAGAAAGGCTGTGTGGGAGTGAAGGGCCGGACCGGAGTCGCTGCCAAGGTCGTTGTCCCACACCAGTTTGGGTACCGGCCCCTTCCGATCCTTCCCAGGCACAGGGGGACGCGCGCTTGGAGAGCTGCATGTGGAGGGGACAGGCTGGCAGGCCCCGCTCCCTGTCCGGCCCTGCAGCACTCACAGGTCACCTTAGCCCTGGGCCGAGGCGCTGGCCCTAACTCAGGCAGGAAGGGGAGAGCAGTCCGGGGAGGGAGACAGTGGCAGGCGAGGAGACGGCCCTGCTTCGGCCCTGCTTCGGTGTTCATCAAAGACCACCTTTGGCTTCCAGCCGCTTCCCCTGCTGGCTGCCAGGGGGTACCGGTCTGAGCTGTACAGCTGCTCCTGTGGCAAGGCCAGCATGGCTACCAACTCAGTTAACTCAGCTGAGCTCCGGGCCAAGACCCCCAGTTTCAAAAACAGACAGATGAAGCCATGTATGGCGTCACACACCTGTAATCACGACGCTCAAGGCTGAGGCAGAAAGATGGCTCCAAGTTTGAGACCAGCTTGGACTAGACAGTGAGTTCAAGGCTACCCTGAACTACACAGCGAGTCCCTGTGTCCAGAAACAAAACAAAACCCCAAGAGAACAGACAAATGGAGGGTTGAATTGCAGCTCTGCTGCTTGCTAGCCGTGTTTCCTTCAGTCGCTTAACCTCCGGGGTCTTCGTGTTCCTCACCTTTACACTGTAGTAGGCGCTGGGTTTCCAGGCGTGGGCCGCCCAACCTGGCTTTCCACCATGATTTCTAACCCTGCCTCCTGGGGCCTTTGCCTTCTACCTCCAGCAGAACCCCCTTTCTGCTCAGCGGGCCCCCCTGCACAGGTTCTGGCTACACCAGTGGGAGGCCGGAAGTGCCTACCCCAGGGAAACCGTTAGGCCTGATAACATCAGTGTCACCAAGGTGAGCTTCGGCAGCTGTCCGCGCCCTGCTCACGCCCTCCCCAAGCAGGAAGGAAACTGTGTGCCTCCCCCCAGCGCAAAGCAAGGTATCGCTGGGGAGGCAGGCAGAGACCCAGTCCTGTGACATCCCCGGAAACCGTAGGCGATGGCCAAGCTGGTAAACACACACTGTTCTTGCCGGTACTGCCTGCTCAGTGGGAGGAGCTGACACCCAAGGGGAAGGGAAAGTGACCCTCTGAGAAGTTGGTCCCCCCCTCCACCCCGGGGGTCACAGGGATGCACTTCCTTCCTGCTCCCCGGGGTCCTTCCCCTTCACAGGGCCAGATTCGGGGGGGGGGTGACCAGCCGGGAAGCAGAGGAGGCCAGTGCAGAACTCAGAGCAGGGAAGACCAGAGAGGGCTTGGGCCGGGGAGGGTCAAGGGTGGAGGGCCCGATTCATACCACAGGCTTCTCCAGGCACACACTGACCTCCCTCAGATAACGGGGAAGAAAGAATGAACGCCTGCATGAATAGATGAATGAATGAAGCAGCTAAAATCTTTGCCCTTAAATCCGGGATGCGTGTCCAATGGCAGAAAGAGCCTAGCGGGAGAAAAATTGGCAGAGATCGTGCTAAATTAAATAGTGACTGAATTAGATTTCAGGACTGTAAAGAGCTCTGGGGCAATCAGCTCTTCATAAGTGGCCACGTTGTGATGTCCATGATCAGTTTTTAAAATTCAGGGCAAGAAGCAATTCGTTTTTCATGACTATCCATACTAACCAAAATGTAAATACAGAGTCACACAGAATTGATTCCAAAACACCCACCCCGTCCAGATGCCACAGTCAACGCGCAAGTCTCTTCTCTAAAATGTGTATGTAACCTGCCCACATCCTGCTGCATAATATAAATCATCTTAAGATCACTCACAATATCCTACACAAAGTAAATGTTAGGTAAATAGCTGTTGTACTAAGGAATAACAACAAATGCCATTTTTCCCCCGAATGTTTTCAGTCCTCACTTGGAAGATTCCACAGACACAGAACTTGTAGACACAGAGCGCCGACAATACATACTTCAGCCCTAAATCCTGGTAATGTGGCAAAACTAAATGGAACACCACAAAAACTCCCATAATTCCCTCTTCTGCCACAAGTGCCTGTCATTGATAAGAGATGTTGACTACACTGAGATGAAAATACAAAGATAGGAAACTGTTTGTGGATTTAATGAAGGGGAGTAGGTGGGTTCCCAGAGGAAGAAGCTCACTGTTGTCAACTGGTAAGGGGTTCTTGAGGAAGAGAGCAGCTCAGAGCCCAGGAGCTGCTCTGGACCGTGGTTGACAGTGATTAGCCAGGCTCATAAGGAGGCTTCTGATGGCGCTGTGATGCTGTGACCCCCGGGGGATCAGGAGATTGGGTCTTCCTGGAAACTGAGTGTGTTGGTTGCTTTTATGTCACTAGGAAGTGCTATATAACATAGATTTTTTTTTTTTTTGAGACAGGGTCTCGCTTTGTAATTCAAACTGGCCCTGAGCTCACTATGTAGCCCAGGCAAGCCTCGAACTCAGCCATCCTCCTGTCTCTGCCTCCCGAGTGCTGGGATGACAGGCGTGAGCCACCACGCCTGGCACTATGGTATGTGGTGTTGATTGCTGGTGGGTGTGAGTCACCACGCCCAGCATTGTATGTGGTTACTGGGATCGAACCCAGGACCTTGCGCTTGTGAGGCAGGCGCCAGAACCACTGAGCTAAATCTCTGGCCCCTCAGCCTTGTTTTAATTTGCGTTTCACAAATAACTAGTGATAAACATTTTAAAATATATTTATTTGCTATTTCTACTTCTTTGAGAAGTGTCTATTAATTTCAAGGTAGGTGTAGTACCACTTGAGCTAAATCCCCAGCCAACACCTATTAATTTCAGATCCCCATTTCTGGATTGGGTCTTTAAATTTGGGAGGGGGTCTAATTTTTTTTGAGTTCTTTATATATTTTAGATATTAGTCCTTTGTCTGATGAATAGCTCTTTTTTTCCCCACACTCTGGGTTGTCTCTTCATTCTGTTGATGATTTCTTTTGCTATGCAAAAGTTTTTTAATAAGATGAGGTCCCACGGGCCCAGAGTTTAGTTTAGTGGTTTCGGCGTCTGCCTTGCAAGTGCAAGGTCCCAAGTTCAATCCCCAGTAACCACATACCACAATGCTGAGCATGGTGGCTCACACCCACCAGCAGTCAGACCACACACCACAATGCCGGGGGTGGTGGCTCATGCCTGTAATCCCAAGACTTGAGAGGCAGAGGCAAGAGAGTTGCCGAGTTTGAGGCTTGCCTAGGCTACTTAGTGAGCTCAGAGATGGCCTGAACTACAAAGCAAGAAAGACCCTGTCTCAAAAAAAAGATGAGGTCCCAGTTGTTGACTCTTTCTAGCATTTCCCATATGGCTTCCATTTTGTTCAGGAAAACTTTGCCTACCTTATGTCCTCAAGCGTTCTACCTATTTTCTCTTCCAGAAGATTTAGTGTTTCTGTTTTAATATTTAAACTTTTGACCCATTTTGATTTTAGGTTAGTGCATGATGAAAGATCTGTGTCTAGTTTTAATCTTCAGCAAGTGGAAAGCCAGTTTTCCAGCACCCTTTATTGAAGAGGCTGTCTTTCCTTCAGTGAAGGTGTTTGGCTCCTCTGTCAGACTAGGTGACTGAGTGAGCTTGGAGTTGTTTCTGTATCTTCTATTGCGTTCCACTGATCCTCAGGACTGTTCTTCTGCCAATACAATGCTGTTTTTTTTTTTTAATCATTGTAGCTTTGTAGTATATTTTAAAGTCAGGGATGACGATAACCCCTGCTTTGCCTTTGTTGCCCAGAATTGCCTTTGCTATTCTGAGGACCTTCTAGTTCCAAATCGTAACACTGAGCACTAAGTAGGTATCTTGAGGTGGAGCGAGTTTCTCACAGGTGGAGGAGGAATGTACAGATATGCACAGGAGGAGAGCTAGAAGGACATCTTGCGTTGGGCTGGAATAGGAGGTGCTGGTGTGACTGCATGTTTTAGTGTATATAGATAGGGATAATAATAAATGCAGATATAAAAGTGTTTACATGGATACCTATATTTTCTAATTTGGTACTGAGATCTGTTCCACATAGATTATTTTGGAAAAAATCATAAATTAAAGTATGACTATAGCTGTCTAAGGCCTAATGTCACTGTGCCTGTGAGCCAGCTTTAGGAAACATAACTCCATCTCAAAAACTGAGGCCTGAGATCTTCATGGTCCTGTGACACTGTGACACTCAAAGGGAAGAGTATATCAACTGGGCCTTTTAGCTCAGTGGCAATGCACCTGCCTTGCAACCACAAGGTCCTGAGTTTGATCCCTGATACCGCAAAAAAAGAAAGGACATGGGCTGAAGACATTCTTGAGATGTAATAGAATTGTAATAAAAAAGAGAAAGAAAGGTTTCACTTGGGAGAAGGACAATTTCTTTATTAGCCTGCTACCTTGAGCCACCTACTATGTAAGAATGTTTTCCTTTCCACCCTCATCAACATAAGATCCTCAACAACCTAAAGTCATCAACAGCATAAGACTCTCATCAACCACCCCAAATTACCTGATACCTCCTCCAATTATTTTGTGTACTCAAAAATACTGGCCAGCTCTGAGTATCTTAGTTTTAGCCTACTTAGAGGCACTGAGCTCCTGGTCCTCCATGTCCTTGGAAATTATGTAAATCTATTGTCTTTCTTTAACCCTTTCTTTCTTTAGTCTTCACCACCCCCCCTCTCTAGGGAGTCAAAGAATAGATCACCGTCCACTAATTTGGTACACAGGGAGCTTGAGAACATGACAGCACAGTAACAGTTGGACCAATCGGAGTCCAGATCTTGGTTTCTAAATAGCACTTCTCCGCTAACAGAATCAGGACTCCGTGGAGGAAATGGCTGTTACAGTGGTGGGTACTGAATATGAAAAGCCCAGAACATCACACCTTATACAAGAAAATAAGTCGTGCTCAATGACTGGTGGAGACACACTGAAATGTCACAGGAATCAATTTACAGAAATTCCTGTTACCAATAGTAGGATAAGACAAGCATCAAAATAATGATAGCAGGGCTGGGGATTTAGCTTAGTGGTTCCAGCATCTGCCTGAAAAGTGCAAGTTCCCAAGTTCGACCCCTGGTACCACACACTGCATTGCTAGGCATGGTGGTATAAGCCTGTAATCCCAACACTCGAGATGCAGAGGCAGGAAGATTGCCAAGAGTTTGAGGCTACCCTTGGCCACATGATGAGTTCAGGGCCAGCCTGAGATATGAAGTGAGAAACCCTGTCTCAAAAAACTAAAAATAAATAAGCCGGGCGTGGTGGCTCACGCCTGTCATCCCAACACTCGGGAGGCAGAGGCAGGAGGATTGCTGAGTTCGAGGCTTTCTTGGGCTACATAGTGAGCTCAGGGCCAGCCTGAACTACAAAGCGAGACCCTGTCTCAAAAAAAAAAAACAAAATTAAAAATAAATAAAATAATAATAATAATAATAATAATGATAGCAATAGATGACAATGCTCTGAAGTTCATGAATTCAAGATGATGTCAACAAACATGTGAATTGGTGGGTGAAGAGAAAGTTCTTTTTTAGAGCACAGCGCCAACTAGCAAATGTAGAAAAGTTGACAGAAATGGTCATACAATAGTTCTCAGAGTTATAATAATTTTAGGAAAGAAGCAACATAGAATGCTAAATCCACTGGGTGAAAGTGGATTGAGGTTTTACAGAATTTTAAACTAGGTGTCTATAGGTTACTCATTAATTCCTATGAGGGAAAAGGAACTTCTCAGAGGGGAAAGCTACCAGGCACATATTAAGTGATCACAATAAATGTTGGTAATAAGGGACACAGGGACCTCACCTGGTAGCTGATGGGACAGAGTAAGAACATACCATTGCTCTGTGATAGTCCAAGGCATAACTTGAATGTTATTAGGAAGCAACACTGGGCCAACCTGGTCAGAAGGCGCTCTTCCGCACGGCGCGGCCTTCCACAGTGGATTGTGGGAAGTCACAGAAAAGACCAGGGTGACTCTGGTGAAAGGTGGCCGGGGTCACAGGGCAACTAGCCCAGTGCCTGCCTCCCGGGTGGCTCCTTCGACAACAGACCATGTTGAAGGAGTGACCATTCGGTCACCAGGCAAAGCTGAGAGAAATCCTGGGGGAGGGACAGGTGGGGAGGGGGGAGGAGGTATAAGTTAATACTAACCGTGAGATTTTTCTCAAAGTTTAAAATTATTTCCAAATAAAAATGAGGAAAGACAGTGGTGGGTTAGGGAGAGAATTGAGCTCCCAATTCTGAGGTGGGGGAGGGGAAGGGAGCAAAGGGAGAAGCAGGAGAGAGGAAGCCATGTCGAGCGTAGAAGAGCTGGACTGGACCCAGGAAAGGCTGGACAGACTTGTGGAGACTATGGTCAGCTCAGGCCCCTGAGGGACTCCGGGGCGGAGTCTCAGTGCAGGGAAGAGCCGCCCCTGAGGGATCCGACCAGCCAGGTTAGTAGCCCAAGGCTACTTTGGTCCTTCAGATGTCGCCTCCCCTTCTGAAGGGCAGGGTAAGGGCTGGGGATTTAGCGCAAGTGGTACCGTGCCAACACAAGGGCCGATGTTCGAGCCCAGGACCACAAAAAACAAAAAACAAAAAACAAAACAATGGGATAAAACCTGAAAGGCTGGGTCTTGGGGTTGGAGTTAGAGGAGTATCGGTTTTGGAGTGAAATAAGGCAGGTCTGCCAAGCGAACTCAAACCTCAAGAGCGTGCTGTGCAGGTCACCTGCACGCTGACTTCAACTCGGGCTGTACATTGGGGTGATCCAGGGAGCTTTGAAATAATACCGGTGTCTGCACCTCACCCCCACCCAACAGGGAGCTAGGCCTGCTCTTAGTGTTGTGTGTTTGTCTCTCTGTGTCAAGAAGGCCCATATTATCTAAGCTGCTTGTGGCATGAAATGATACCATTCCCCCTCGCTAGAACTCTTCTAGAGAAGGGTAAGAAAGGAAACTGCCTAAGACCAAAGGAGAAAGCTTTGTCATGACTAAGAAACACACAAAAAGCTGGCTGAGGTGGCACACCTGTGCGGTCTCAGCTTCTAAGGAGGATGAGGGAGAAAGGTCGCCAACTTCTAGGGCCGGCTGGGCAGCATAGCCAGACCCTGACTTGAACTAAAAAGATAAAAAGGGGGGCCGGAGGGTTGGCTCAGCGGTTCCGGCGCCTGCCTAGCAAGCTCAAGGTCCTGAGTTCAATCCCCGGTAACCGCATACAATGTTGGGCATGGAGACTCACGCCCACCAGCCATCAATACCACATACCACAGTGCCAGGTGTGGTGGCTCACGCCTGTCATCCCAGCACTCGGGAGGCAGAGACAGGAGGATTGTTGAGTTCAAGGCTTGCCTGGGCTACATAGTGAGCTCAGGGCCAGCCTGAACTACAAAGCGAGACCCTGTCTCAAAAAAAAAAAAAAGATAAAAAGGGTTGCAGATGGGCCAGAGATTCAGCTTAGTGGTTCCTGAGACTGCCTATGAAGCGCAAGGTCCTGAGTTCGATCCCCAGTAACCACATACCACATTGGCTGGTGTGGTAGCTCATGCCTGTAATCCCAGAACTTGGGAGGCAGAGGCAGGAGGACGCTGTGAGTTCGAGGCTTGCCTGGTCTACATAGTGAGCTCAGGACCAGCCTGAACTACAAAGTGAGACCCTGTCTCAAAAAACTGAAACAAACAAACAAAAAAAACCTACGATAAAAAAATGTTTGAATCAGTAAAAGAGAGCAAGAACCTTCTGGTAACCACTGGTAACCATAATCTCCTTCTCCCTCCTTTATTTTTCTTGCAGTATTAGAGATTGAACCCAGGGCCTCGCCCTTTTCCACACCACCAGGGACAGACCTGCTTCCCGATTGTCATCTCATATCTACCCTACTCCTGCTGCTGCTGGGATTTATAATTGCCTGTTTGCCTTCTTTATCTGCTGCTAAACTTTAAGCTTAAGGAGGACACATTCCATTCTGGAATGCCTGGTTAAAGTTCTGTGGTCAGTGCTGGGTTCAGATTTGGTGTAAATACGCTTTGGGTGGATGAATGGGTACAAGCCACATGCAAAACAGTAGGAAATTCATGTTGTAACCCAGCTCTCTCATGGAGCAACGACAGAGTGTTGTCACATACAGAGTCTGACCCAATGACTGAGGGGTCAGCCCAGTACCAGGCTTCCTGGGCCCAGCTGCGGTCTTCACCAAGGTACCTAAGCACCGTGCTCCTCAGCTTCTTCATCTGTAAAATGGGGCTAACAGGACTCCCCGTGCACAGCTGTAGTAAGAGTCGCCTGGCCCAGTCCATCTGAAATGCTCAGAATAGTGCTACACAGAGGAAGCGTCCCATTTCTTCTCCTCTGTGCTTCATGAAGTAGCTTTTGGAGATTCTGCAGTTCTGAATTTTATGTTTGCACATGCTGAGGAGGAAAGAGGGAGGGAATAGGAAGGAAGAAAGAAGGAGAAAGGAGAAGGGGAAGAAGAAGAGGAAGGAAAAGGAAAATAAAAGTTTTTGTACCTCAATTCTGATTAATTTCATTATTTAAATAGCGTCTCCTCATTTTCAAAACCAGTTTTAACTTTCCCACAGCTGGTATTTAATACACAAATACCTGTATTTGTCCCCCCCACCCCGGCATAGTCAAGGATGTAGTCATCTTTTCTAAATTTTACCACAGAGCAACTAGTTTCCTTGTTCTGATCCTGTCACAACCCCTGACTTCTCTGTGATTTTGCCATACTGCCATGACACCGAAAGACTCTGCGGCCATGACACTAATGGGCTCTACCTCCATGACACCAAAGGGCTCTACCACTGTGACACCGATGGGCTCTACCTCTGTGACACCAAAGGGCTCTACCACTGTGACACCAATGGGCTCTATCACCGTGACACCAATGGGCTCTACCGCCATGACACCAATGGGCTCTACCGCCATGACACCAATGGGCTCTACCACTGTGACACCAATGGGCTCTACCGCCATGACACCAATGGGCTCTACCGCCATGACACCAATGCACTCTACCTCCATGACACCAATGCACTGTACTGCTCTGACATTGAAGGGCTCTACTGCTACGACACAGCCTAAACTTGGGTATCTTCATCTTTTCTGCTTCCTGATCCTTTGAAACTTCAAAACTTTCTCATCTTGGTTGATCCGATACTGTCTCAGGCTCCACGCAGCAAGCACAGGGGCCCCATGTTGTAAGCCTGTCATGTACCAGGGGCAGGCAGTAGATCCTTGAGTGTTGGGATCAGAATGCAAATTAAATAGACTAGCAGGGTGCAGCTGGAGGTTCTGGGTCCTGAGGAGGCCAGAACAGAAAGGGTGGAGGAGCGTAGAAGGCCCAGGGCAGGAGGAAGAAGACCTCAGCCACCCAGAATGACATTCTAAAAGTGCTCTATGCTTTGTGTTTGCCCCTGTAAAAATAGATGATATTTGCATTGGGAAGATAAAGAACTTAAGCAGGGTTGCTTCTGCTTGTATTTTCTGTTCCTGTTTTCTTCACTGCACAGGAAGGGGCTTTTAAGTGGCAGACAGGAGCAAGAGAGGCATGGGAGACATTCAGCTAGCCCCGACCCACAGGCAGAGGCTCCCAGGCCAGGCTTGGAGACGCAAAGGCCCTGCCACAGGGGTGTTTGGAAGCGCGAATTTATTCTCAGCAGCCCAGCCAGGGAGGGGCACGGTGCTCCTCATCATAAAGACTGTAATGAAACGTGTAAATCTGATCCCGCGAGCAGGCAGCCCCTGATGGAAGCCACACAGCGGAAGGGCAGGGGGAATGGTGTGGGTGGCAGCGGTTGGCTGTGGGGTGAGGAAGAAATTTGCATCTCCTGGGTCCATTCGCTCTGAAAGCTAACATCCTGTTTTTCTACAGGGTGGGCTCACCAGTGGAGAAAGCTCCCCTGTCCTAGCCAGCCACAGGAAATGAGTGTCAACACCCCGCAGATGGGAACCCCAACTGGCAGCGAGCAGGCCTGAGGAGGCAAGCGCTGCTCCAGCCCTGCCCGCCCTCTACCCTAGGTCCAGGGCTCTAGACCTCAGCCGCTCCCCAGAGGCCGTCAACAGGAAGTTCAGTCAGCTGGAACACTGCGTTCCCCTGACATTTTTGTTTTAACTCTGCAGCTGTGTTTAAGCCTCATGAGTTCTCTCTGGCGCTGCGTCTTGCGTCTGTCTGTCTGTCTTCCTTGTGGTTGTTCTTTCTCCTCCTGCACAAAGTCACGATCGCCATGAAGCCCGTAGACCAGAACGAGAAGCAGGGTGGGGCGAAGGAAATGGGGTGTTGAGAAGGTACGGGAGGGCGTGAGGGGCACACTGTTAAGGAGCCGTGGGGGGCTGCCCGTGCCTAGGGATGATGGCTGAGGAGACACGAGGGTGCTGCGGGGAATCCCCAAACGGTTCCCTGTGCGCCCCGCCCCAGCGCTCTCTCCCCACCCCTCGCCGTGCTTCTCGCGGCCTGTTTGCACCGAGCCCCCAGAGCGGCTGAGCGGCTGAGCGGTCTCCCCTCCACATCCCACATGCTACTCCTCTCCCTCCTCTAACCCAAATCAGCGTATCACTTCAAAAACAAAACTAAGGGCCAGAGATTTAGCTCAGTGGTTCCGGCGCCTGCCTGGCAAAGGCAAGGTCCCTGGTTCGATCTGGAGGAGCCACATACAATACCAGGCGTGGTGACTCACACCCACCAGCAGTGAGCACCGCTTTCCACAGTGCCGGGTGTGGTGGCTCATGCCTGTCATCCCAGCACTCGGGAGGCAGAGGCAGGAGGATTGTTCTGCATTCGAGGCTTGCCTGGGCTCCATAGTGAGCTCAGGGCCAGCCTGAACTACAAAGCGAGACCTCATCTCAATAAACAAACAAAAACAAATTTTTTAAACCAGCTACAACTCCAAATGCACCTTGGTCCCATTCAAGGGACATTTCTTAATCTCTTATGGCTGCAGCCGTATTTCCGTGTCCCTCCTTGCTGAAGGTCTTTTTGTATTCACGGAGTGTGATTCCGAGACTTCTTTATTGGAATACAATGTTACCCTTTCCAGGTTGCTCTTCCTTCTAATGCCTCTCATTCACATCTGGAGAGGAACGATCTCTATACTTAGATAGCCTGAGTCTCTAGCCCACCAGATGCCCGGTAAGAAAATGACGAGTCTCTTTACAAGTTCTCTTCCCTCCTTAGTAGGTCTGAGAAGTCGCCATTCGCTACAGCAGCTGGGCCGTTCGGCTCTCACGTACAAAACATCAGGGCTGCCTTTCAAGAAGCAGCCAGGAGAATGGCTTCTCGCTGGTCGTCCAGGTTGGAAGTGCTTCCTGTGTAACGCATAATAATCAGTTCTATGGAAACCTCAGGCTGAAGAAGAGCTCATAAGACAGTCACTTCCTGAGCGTCTTGTACAGTAATGCCTAGAAAAACTACATGCAGATCTTTTTTTTTGCTGTTAGTCAAGTGAGACACTAGGCCAACAAGAAGCATTCCTTCCTTTTTTTCCCCCTTCTTTGTCTTTCCAATTAATTAAATTTATTGGTACATTTAGATATACATAATGAAATGATCACATTATCACCACAGGGAATTTGTGCCTGTACGTGACATACCTTGATTCTTATTTTTTCCCATTCCTCTCCCTTCCCTTGAACTCCTTTCCCTCCTTTTTTATAAAAGCTTTGTTTCCATTTTTCCTTCTTTTCTCATCCTTCGTTTCAATTTCCTTTTCTTCCGCATGCTAAGCAAGTGCTG
>PVIC010029647.1:0-22374 GCA_004025085.1 Thryonomys swinderianus
TTTTTTTTTTTTGAGACAGGATCTTGCTTTGTAGTTCAGGCTGGTCCTGAGCTCAGTATGTAGCCCAGGCAAGCCTAGAACTCAGCAATACTCCTGTGTCTGCTTCAGAGTGCTGGGATTACAGGTGTGAGCCACCACGCCCGGCACTGTGGTATGTAGTGCTGATTGCTGGTGGGTGTGAGTCACCACACCCAGCATTGTTGTATGTGGTTATTGGATCGGACTCAGGACCTTGTGCTTGTGAGGCAAGCGCTGGACCACTGAGCTAAATCTCCAGCCCTTGCAAAACTTTTTGAGTGATTCTCACAGCATTATTATTCTACTTCATACAAAACTAAAAATCTTTTGTTTTAATTTAGTTTCTCTTTCTTAGATTTCTATGATTATGGACCTAATTTAAAACTCTCCTACAAAACCATAGCTATACAGATGGCCCCAATATGCAATGTACTGTATTGTTCAACAAATCTTTTCAGTTATTTTAGACTTGATTTAGGCTTACTCCACATTTTAATTTTGTTATATTTTATATAAACATTTAAAAATGTATAATTCATATGTCCTTTTTGATACATTAGTAGAATCTAGCATATTCTTGAACTTGTTTGAGTCACAGTGAACTCTCGAGTTATAACTGTCCTGACATGCAAACAACTTGGGTTATGACTGGAATTTTAGTTTTAACTTATGACCAAAGTCTTGACTTATAGTCTCAAATACAGATTTAACCCTTAAAGATTTCTGGAAAAAACATGACATCTTTTCCTGTGTAGGGTTAAAAGAGAAATCTTGGGCCAATGTCTCTCTAAGGATATTGAGATCTGCCGGGAGGAAAGTATAGCTCAAAACTACACAAGAGAGGGACTGTGAAAACTGTCTAAAGGAGACTGAGCCTTCAACTGGTCAACCTGAGTTGTGACCAGCCCTTGCAAATAAATAGAGCTTGTAAACCAAGAGTCCATTGTGTATCGTATGATGAGCTGAAATTTGCTTATATTCCAAACTCAGGTGTTGAAATTCAAAGGTTCATTACCTCAAAATCTGGCTGTATTTTGATGTTAGATCTTCTAAGAAGTGACCATGTCATTAGGTTAGGCCTTAACTCATTTCGACTGGCTGCCTTATCAAAAAAAAAAGGAAATTTGGATCGTCTGAGGGCAGAGGCAGAGTGAACCATCTGCAAGCCAAGAAAAGAAATCTCAGAAGTAACAAGTCCTCCATTTAGTCTCTAGAACTGAGGATATAAATGTCTGAAATTTAGCCCATCCAATTTGTAGTATTTGTTACTAAATCCATAGAAAGCCAATAAAAAGGAACACAAACCCACTGACCTATTCACACAACAGGGTAAAAATGAAAAGGGACTTTTAGTATGTAAATTTAGTAAAATAAAATGATGTAAATATACTATTAATTTTGTTGTTTTTGATTTACTCTTCAATTTACTCAGAGTCCAAGTACTGCCTTATAAACAATATCTCAAACTGAATTTGACAACTAAAAGAAGTAATCTATATTAATAATTTAGTTTCAAAATCATGTGATCAGCATCTGAAGTAGCTGCAGTATTATTTCACTCTCACAGCCTAAAAATAATAAATTTGTCTGAGAATCTGAATTCTTGTTATGTACATGATAAATGTAATATAAGCATAAGGTGTTCTAATAATACATTATGTATCATATCATCTCACAGACTTAGCAGAACAATAAATTAATGAAAATTAAAATCAGGTATATATTTGCCTATAATCTATAATTTCCTGTTCCCTGGGTTATTATTTAACTACTCATATGCTATAGTTAATCTTTCTAACCAGTTGGTAAATCCCCAGTAAGTTCTTTTTGTATCATTGATAACAAAATCATAAACATATACACCATAAACATTCTGTGTCCTTGTAGAAAGAATGAATCAGTAATCCTGATACCCTAGAGACATCAGTTCTCAGGAATTTTTTAAAAATAAACCACTGATCTCCATTTCTACCACAGTTTGGCCTTTTCTTTTCATATGTTTGATGGTTTCCACAGTCATCCCTGTAAGACATAATTGATTTTAATCTCTCTAATGCAATGACCTTAAGTTACCAAGAGGAAGTCAATTTATTTTTAATTAATCTGAAGTTTCTATAATAAGAGCAATGAGTAAACATTTTTAGGTTTTTAAAAAATTATTTCAATAAAATTTAAGGCATACTGAAATATCACTTAATAAAAATAAAATGTATAAGAAGCAAGACCCTAAAGTCAGATTACCTACATTCAGTCCTTAACTTCAACACTTAATAGCTTTGGAATTTGGGCAAATTATTCAATCACTTTGTAGATTTCTATTTTTCCAATGTAAAATTGAACTAAATGTAGCTACTATATGGCAATGTTAGAAGTGTTAATTGTATTGTCTCTAAAGGTGCTAGAAAATGTTTGGTATAGGTGTAAGCTACACACATGCTTGTTAAATAAATTAGTAAGTGAATAAAAGTGAGCAAATAAATACTGTATTATTATCATCAATTCTGCCCCCTCAGGAGGATATTCTTTCCCATTTTGATTGTTTTCTCCTACACAAATAATTCCCCTGTTGTATTTGTTAACAAGAAATGGGTCACTCTCAAGTTACAGACATTTAATTTTTAAAAAATCATTGTTAGTGTAAGATAATTAAGCTTGCTATAAAGTCATATTGCAAAGAAATCCTTGTAAGTAATAGCAATGGGGACACACCACAAAGTACTGTAACTTCTCTATTTCTAAAATTTTACTCCCCATGGAATAGACTTGTATAACCCTTGATTTCCCTTGGATTCACCAAAAAGACATCTAACCAAATCAAGCTTTCATTTTTATTTCCTTACCTACTTCAATACATAAAAATGAATAGCTTGATCAAAAGAGGTATCTCCATCGATGTGAGAATTCTGCCATTTCAGTCAGAATTTTGCCTCCAGAGGCAAATCAGTCTACACTTAATCTTTCTCATTTCTTTCGTCTTCTGATCAAAGTTTATTCTGATGCTTTTAGTAAATGCATCGGTCATTCTCCTCTGATGGAAACCAGTTACAAATCAAATGTATCTCTCTGTTATCTTATGCAATTTTATGAAGAGTCACATAAAAATGGAATCCAGTTGTGGTGTATCAAAGAATCACCATGTTAAAGGAGAAATTGAGCTCTAAGGAAATAACTTCTTATTGAAACAAAAACAAAACTGAAGTCCAAGGTGAAAAAATAACCTTAGTAATTGCCTTATTATCACTTGATTTATTCTTTCCAACTTACCTAGGGCCCTTGTTAAAGGTCTCCTTGAAAAACTGCTTTGGCTATATAAAGGCGCTAGGCTGTGACTATGTGTCCAAAGACTGCATAAGACAATTGCAAAAAAAAGATAACATCACAAATAATCAGGCATATGAAAACAATGTCTTTAATACTGGCTTCCACCTTGTCTTAATAATAAAGCTGTTATTACATAGAAATGATATCATCTACATTTTTATTCCATGTCCAATATAAATGCAAAGATATTACATTACACTGATACATTTAATAGTGCAAATTAAGGAATATGAAATCTGATTGTTGTGTAAATCCATTAAAATAATTAGCTCTAGCTTGTGAAGTACAGAGTGCAATAATTAATATCATGGAAATTTTGACTTAAAGAAACTTTGAAACATCCTCCTACAATTAAAAAAGTCAAAATTTTACACCTATTTAGCATCGTTTTGACAGAGCTCTTACGACCTTGAAAGGCCCACTATTCCCACTGATGAGCAGTTGCGCAGCTGTATTATTGGACATTACAGGAAGCAGGATGGCCCTCAGCGCGGCTCCTCAGTGCTCCTGATCTGTTCTCCAAAGTCACCCTGGAAATATTGAGACTTGTTTTTTTAACTGAAAAGACCTTTACACTCAGTGTGCCACTTTGCCCTCCTAATTGCACTTTTCCAGAAGGAATAGCAGAGCACAGTAAAAGCATAGATACAGGCTTCCGTTAATGAGAAGGAATCACAGTGTCAATTTGATGAGCTATGTGTGTCCAATTGGGATCTTTAGGGAAGATTTCTGATTTCAACCCTGAGCCACAGTGATTTAATTAAAATATTCTAAAATATTGCTCAAACGCCCACCGCTTAGTGTCCTTCAAGTTCATTTTTAAAGTCCATTCTGACACTTAGACGTGGTCATAATGTTTAGCTTTTTTCATCTGAGCCATAGAGGCTTTTCTGCCCTTTTCCTTCAGCTGTCCTCAATATAAATTGAAGGGAACAGGACACGTACAATATTGTAAAATGCTCATTCCTGGCCAAGCTATTCTTTCCTATTGAACATTGCAGTGTGGTATTATTTCTATTATGAATTTCCATTTTTAGTATTTTTGTTTGTAATTTACCTTAGAAATAGAATCCTAGGAAGTTGTAAAGGTTCTAATAACCAGGGGTCTTTGGAATATATCGAGGGCATGAATGATGCCGTCAGAAGCATTTGTGTTATTGTCCTTTTCAAAACTAATAGCACATTCTAGGGTTTATTGCTTTTGACCAGGAAAAGTAAACAAATATTTCAAATACAAGAAACTTGGGGGCCCTAGAGGAAGCTTCGGGGCTCGGTAAATTTTGAAACTGAAGTATCACAGGTTGCTATGAATTTCAAATTTTTTGAGTCTAATTTACACAATGTATACTGGACCACACAGCAGTGTATCTTTCCTTAATCCCTCAATTAATTATGCATTTGCATCTTTCTGAAGACAGGGTGTCACAGTAGTGGTAATAAAATATTGAGACAATTAATTGTTTTTGTGACTGCCTAGGTTCTAATCACACTGTCTCATTCACTAAAATGACATAGATAGACAGGTGATTCACAACTACCTTTCGAGAGAGATGAACCAAACATCTTTAAAATTCATATCTATTTGGTGTTCATTTCTGTGAATAAAATCATTTTTCTGTTACCAAGAGAGTTCACCAAAAGGACTCTTTTTTTTTTTTTGCTGCTTTTATCTTTCTCTCTGACCCTTCTTTCTTTCTATTTTATTTTATTGGTACATCATATATATACATATATATATATGTACATTATGCTCATAATCAACACTGAGAATTTGTACCAGTACATGACGCATCTTAATTCTTATCTGTACCAGTACTTGTTGGGCAATTTTCTCCAAACCTCTCTCCCTACGGTTCTTTTCCACTTGTGGTCACCACTATTATGCTCAACTTCTATGAGATCAGTAATTTTAGACTCCACATGTACATGAGATCATACATGAGTACTTATCTTTGCACCTAGTTTATTTTATTTAGCATAAATGCCCTCCTGTTTTCATCTATATCTTTTCTTGTTATTATTAGGGTGATATTATCAGTACAATGACAATGGTACTGTATTATATATTAGAAAGGTTACAAGGGGGGATTTTGAATATTCTTACCACAAAAAATGATAATTATCTGAGAATATACATTTACTTATTCTGCCTTGAACCTTACACAATGTATAAATGTATCAAAGAATCCTACAATAGACCATACACAATTACTGTATTTTCATGGTATTTGAATCCAAGTTTCTCTCACTGAGATTATATTTCTAGCCCTTTCTACTTTTCATTTTGTGACAAGGTCTTGCTAAGCAGCTAATTTCCCCAGGCTGGCTTGAACTTGTGATCCTATTGCCCCAGCCTCCTAAAATGCATGGATTACAGATGTATGCTACCATGCCCAGCTCCATAGATACAATTATTATATATCAAAAAAATTTTAAAGTAGTTTTTAAAAGATGGTAGTGAAAATTTGCAGTTTTCTAGCTAAGCCTAAAAACCAGCACCTGAATTCCTAATAAAATAATATATATTGTTTTTTAAGTTTTAGTTTTAACTAACTTTGCAACTAGAGTGTGTTATAGACAGAATTTGGGGGTTCTTCAAAATCTCTGTGTTAAGCACCTACCCCTCAACTTAGTAGCACTCAGAAGTAGGGCCTTCCAGTAGTAGTTATATAGTAGAAGTCATTCAGAAATGACAACAGAGCTGCAGAAAAACAGAAAGGAGGTCTTTTTCTCTGCTTTCTGCTGTCTTAGTCATATGAGCAACAAAATAAAAGATACTCATAGCACACCAGGAAGATAGTCCTTGCAAAATGCTGAACCTGCCAGCACCTCGATCTTAGACTACCCAGACTACTGAGCAATGCAAAACAAACTAGTCGATCTGTAATAATTTTTTACAGCACCCTGAACTGCCGAAGGCAATAAAGGACTTAAATATGATGTTAATGTTATATTAAAGCGATTATTTATTTTCAGTTGAATATATTGAAAGCATGTTTTTCACAATAATTAAAGAGAGCCTTCATACTCAGATTAAACAGTAGCTCTGCAGTTAGGTCTAGATATAATATTAGAAAAACAACTTTTTGAATAAGACTGGGTAATTTAAAAATATTTTCCAATACTGAAAGCATATAATTTTAAAGAATTTAACATCCAACTGTATATAGAAGGTGAAGTTAAAATTATCAAGGTAATGGATATGAGAAATAAGAAGAGAAAAACTCATAAGTAGAAGACAAGAGCAATAAAAACATCATTAGTATTGAATCTTTAAGTATTAAATCTGTGTATGCAAGCCATTTTGAAAACTCAGAGGGGATAGAAATTAACAACTGTCCTATGAAATAGTGAGAGCAACACCTGGTCACTTGTGATAGGGAAATATTTTTTAAAATCATTGAATTATAAAAAGAGAATATATAATTTATTCTCTTAGGTACTTTTCTCTCATTACTGACAAAATACCTAGCTCCAAAGTAAAAGGGGAAAGATTTATTTAGTTCATAGCTTGTAGAAGTTTCTGTCCATAATTGACTGGCTCCAAGGCAGGGTAGCATCACAAAGAAAAAACAGTTCATGGTGGGCAGAAGGTAGCACAGCAACAAGGGATGACCACAGCTCTTTCTATCCCTTATCCAGACTACACAGGGCAGGCAGCACTCACACCCTTAATCCTAGTGCCCTTGAGCCTAGCATTGCACCATGAATCAATCCCAGAATCACACAGTCTAGATCTAGCCACCTCTGAAAAAGCTCTACCTGTCACTGTATAAGGCTTTGGAGGAATATTTAGACACAAGCAATAACACAATTTTGAGATAACAAGAAAACATTGGATAATAGAAATATGACTACAACTGCACTTTGGCTAATAGTTTTATCAGCAATACACAATAGTATGTATGATGAAGATGAACTAAAAGAGAAAAATATGCAAGTTAGTTGCAGTAGTCCAGAAAAGAGCTAAATAGACCCCGAAGAACGATGTAAGAATAAGAGGAAGAACAAAGGAGAGGGAAATTCCCTCTAAGTTTCAGGAATGATTGAGCTGACACAGTCATGACTTCTAGCATTCTTATGAAAACTATATAAGCTATCTATCATGGTCTTTGAACTCAAAAAGATATTGGTAAAAGAAAAATTTAAGATATTTCCCCAAGCATGCTCATATATATCAGAATTAGTGATTAAAATGAGTTCTGGAATTTGAATTCAACTCTCAAAACAGTTATACCATTATACTATTTAACCTGGGAACATCTTTTATGTTCTGGTTGCTGTTTTTGTTGTGGGTTTTTTGTTTGTTTGTTTGTTTTGAGACAGGGTCTCGCTTTGTAGTTCAGGCTGGCCCTGAGCTCACTATGGAGCCCAGGCAAGCCTTGAACTCAGCAATCCTCCTGTCTCTGCCTCCCAAGTGCTGGGATTACAGGCATGAGCCACCACGCCCAGCACTGTGGTATGTGGTATTGATGGCTGGTGGGTTTGAGTCTCCACGCCCAGCACTGTATGTGGTTATTGGGATCAAACTCAGGACCTTGCACTTGCAAGGCAGGCGCCAGAACCACTGAGCTAAATCTCCGGCCCTCTGGTTGCTCTTTTTAAGCTGTGTTGTATGTTAGTCTCAAGCCCCCTCACAACAGTATTAAATTGTAGTTTTATGTATCACTGAGTGTAAATAATTTAGAGAGTATTCCTACATTGTTGTGAAATGCCTCTCTTATTTTTAGGAAAAACACAATCCTTCAAATTGCATCACCTGGTTGGTAGAAATAGAAAAGGAGATGAAGTTGTTACTAAACTCAAAGATTAAAACTCTGGGGCTGAAGATTTAGCTCAGTGGTTCCAGCTCCTGCCTCACAAGCGTGTAAGGTCCTGTAACCACATACAACAGTGCTGGGCCTGGAGACTCACGCCCATCAGTAATCAGTACCACATACCACAGTGCAGGGTGTGGTGGCTCACGCCTGTCATCCCAACACTCGGGAGGCAGAGACAGGAGGATTGCTGAGTTTGAGACTTGCCTGGGCTACATGGTGAGGGCCAGCCTGAACTATAAGACGAGACCCTGTCTCAAAAAAAAAAAAAGATTAAAACCCTGTTTCTCTACATTTCTAGTACCATTAAGAGATGGGTAAACTGCTGCTAATGAGTTGGTTTCCAGGAGACTATAATACAACCATCTTATGTTAAAGGGAATTTGAGTATTGATAAATGGTATTTATACCACAGTCAACTTGATTAAAAGAACATATACCATTATAACAAAAGAGATTTACTCAAAAATTCTAACCGCCTCACAGAATCTGCGAAAGGAAGTGCTGTATTTTGAAGGTCTATCTGGACATTTCTATATGTTAGTCTAGGGCTGATGCCACTGTTGTGTTTCTCTGCAGATGCCCTTCTAGTATTCTCACTAGGTAAACAAAATGCTTCAGAATGAACACAGATGCACTGTTCCTGCCTTAAACAGAGACTCTACTCTAACCATCTTGAAGTATTTCAAAAATCAATATTTCTTGTATAGGCATCATTTCATTTTATCCCAGATTTTATGCAGTATAAGTATGTCTGACTAGCAGAACATGTATCACCACTCAAATCTGAGTTGTAGGAGAAGGAAATTAATCTTATGACTTTTAGCTCAAGAAGGCCAGATTTAAAATGGATTGTTTCAAGCCATCAGTGAGTGAATTAGACATAAGATCTCTACAAATCATGTATGTCCATTAAAATTTAGGTCTTAATGTTAGCCAAAAATTATTAATACATCACTTCTCTAGTTAAATTTCAAACAGACTAAACTCAAACAAATATAATTATTCCTCGTGCAAGTGAAAAGTGATAGCTCTTTGCCATAAAAGGATAAAATCAGTTATTAAATCTACTAGTCTATAGTTTCTGACCAATAGTCATTTTGGCTACAAAGCAGTTATTACAGATCCCATGTTTCTGTTCTCCCTAAATCTATATGCTGAAAATTTAGTTCCTGGTAGGTTGGTATAGGAGGCTGCTGTTAAGGAGTTAATTTGGCTTAGTTGAGGTGATGATGTAACTGTTGGGATGGTATTATTATCCTTATCTGACAAGGAAAAGACTAGACTCTCCCTCTCTTTCTGTCTCTCTCTCTGTGTCTTTCACCTCTCTCTCTCTCTCTCTCTCCCCCTCACACACACACACATACATACACACACACACACAGACACACACACACACAAAAAAAAACACTGAATCTGAATGTTTGTTGTTTAAGCTATCAGTGTATAGTTGTATTTGTGCTGGTAACCTAAATTGTGACACCGATCAAAACTGGGTCCTCATACATTAACATATATCTTAAATAACTGAATCTAATTCATATTTAACATATGTATTAAATAAAATGAATCTCTACCCATATGTATTAATAAGGTAAAATAGAAGGGAAGGATGAGACTGATGGATGGATGGATGGATGGATGGATAGGTATATATAGTAAGACAAAGATAGTAGATGAATAACATATAGATGATAAGACAGATACCACATTTCTCATTTCTATAACTTCAAAAGACTTTTTCAGATATGTAATTCATATTTACTTTGGTCTTAGCTGGTTACTGAGTTAGTGTCTCAAAATTGAAATTTCTAAGGAAGATCCTGCATAATTTTACCTTTATTGTGATGTCTTTATTGTCTATTTACTTCCTGAAGATGTGACAGTACTGAAAGCTACTTCAAAAAAGCTTCTGGGTTGACCTACCATTCTTTCTTCTGAGATTTGGTGAGGAAGCAAAGATCAACTTGATACTAAAAATCAATAGCTCAGTAAATAAAATAACAGTTTCTTCCTTTTATTTCAATTCCAATAATTTTCAAAATTTATGTATTTTGAAAAGGCAGGGTCTTGTTTTGTTGTGTGGGTTGGCCTGGGATTTCGTGGGCTCAAGCCAGCCTCCCATCTCATCCTCCTGATTAATATGGACTATGTCCACTCTTTGCCAGGCCTGGCTCATAGGTGCAGGCTTAGCTCTGGATTTCCATTTTGATACAAAACATAATTTACATCATTTCATAAATCAAAGAGTCAATTTAGACTCTCTACCATTGGCCTATCCTGTTTCTTCTAATCATACATTAGGGATTAGGATATTACCACAAGCTGCATTTGTAGATAAATTGGACCACTGTGCAGAAGATGCCAGCCAACATCTATGTACCACTTGACCTCTGGAAACACGTAAAATTTAAAACCAGGATTTAGTGTTCTTGCAGGACTGGTGTCAGTCACTGAGTATTCAAAATCCTTGGCTACTCTCTGGGAAGAGTCGCCCTAGGAAATAGTGATAGGTCCCTTTGCAGAAGGTGAGACAGCAGATATACAGAAAATGTGTGCAACTTTATTCTTGTCTCCTTCCTCAAGGTTATCTGGTCCTTTTCTAAGTCACTGTCTCTGAATTTTTGTTGCTGTATTACTTAGATCTCCTTCATTAAACGTTTCTTCTTGGAAAATTTATTTTTCTTATGGCTCTTTTTGTTTTCAGTACAGCCCAGGGTCACTGCGTCCTCCTGTTCTGGTTGCCAGCCTGCTCTGAAACCTATTTGGATAACATCCACTTTGTAGGCCTTGCTGCTAGTGAAAAGGTGGGTGATGTTATAAAAGTAGATTTCATAGCCAGAGTAGAAGAGGTCTTTGTCACCTTAACATGCATCATCTTTTTACAACAATAAAGTCAGTTACAATGCACCGCCCTCTAAATGCTGTTAATTCCCATTAAAAATGCCTATTGTGGGCCGGAGATTTAGCTCAGTGGTTCTAGCGCCTGCCTCGCAAGCGCAGGGTCCTGAGTTCGATCCCAGTAACCACATACAATGCTAGGAGTGGTGAGTCACGCCCACCAGCAATCAATACCGCATACCACAGTGCGGGGCATGATGGCTCACGCCTGTAATCCCAGCACTCAGGAGGCAGAGGCAGGAGGATTGCTGAGTTCGAGGCTTGCCTGGGCTACATAGTGAGCTCAGGGCCAGCCTCAACTACAAAGTGAGACCCTGTCTCAAAAAAAAAAATGCCCACTGTCTTAATGAAAAGAAATTATTATTATTATTATTAATTTTTCTGTTTGAGAAAGGACAGAGTTAAACATGCACAGTTTACTCAGTAACTTTTTGTATCTCCTTTATACTATATCAGGAGCCTTGTTGCCACAAGTTGAATAAATAATAAATCAAGTCTATCTACTTTAAAATAAAGTATTTTAAAATATTTTTAGGTGTCTCCTTCATCTCTGAAAGGGCTAAGAAGATCCACTGCGAGGTTACGTAGTTAAATGGAGTCCAGTAATAAAGTTATCAGATTTAGCTAAAAAAACCAAAACTTTCAATTTTAGAAAGAAAATGTACATTTTTAGTGAAAGCACGTCTATGAAACGTTTCAAGTGTGTTTTGGACCAAGAATATCTCATCTTAAGTTCATGTTCAACAGGGCTTCTAGGTTTTATCATGGAAAACTGGGTAGTGATCACATATTTGTTACTGCTTCTAGGAACCTGTGACAACTCAAAGTGAGTAAAAGCTCTACTATTGTATCCCAGAAAGAACTAGATGGATTGGATAATACCTTTGTTAGAAGATATACTATTGAATGTTGTTTGTGCTGAATGTGTTCTGTGAGTTCACTTGACAGTAAAACCTAAATTATGAGCATTAAATGCAGGTTCACAAGAGCCTAGCGTTGTGAGCTTTCTGATTTGTGCTGGGGGCTGACAAGATTCACAAACAGTACAATTAATATGAACAGAGAGAGCATTCAAAAGATAATGGGCAGCTAAACAAATGAATGGGTGCCTCAACCTGGCCCAGAGAGTTGGAACTGTGAGTCTTGATCCATTAATCTACTGGATTTAAGTAGATTTAATTAAAGTTAAATATTTATAACATGATAAGTAATTTATATTTGAGTAATAATTAAAATGTCTCTGTTAACTCTCCCACTCTGACAAATGACTCAGCATTTGTGAATTTTTCACTTTTCTCCATTTTGGATTATTCTAGGAAGAAATATTATACCAACTTGCTCAAAATAATTTCCCAATAAAGAACCAATTAAGTCTTCAAATGAGCTATTTTCTCCCAAATGTTCAAAATCCTTTTCTAACTAGGTTTATTTTTAGACAAAGAGAATAAATTATATAATTATAGGAAACCCTTAAGAGTTTTCTATTTTATCCTTCTATAGTGCATGAAAGGTAGCATATAGGGAGATTTTCAAAGTGAGCCTGGGGGGTTTAAGAAGGCAGAGAATTGAATCACACACTATTAGCCCTTGGAATCACCATTGATTCTTTGTGTGTCATATATGGATCAGGCAAAACTTATTTCTATAGCATCTTACATTCAAGGAGAAAGAAGGTAAAATATCTCCCAATTATTCTGAAATCAATATGAATTTGGATATAATTTCTAGAATATTGAATGTGTATATTAGATATTAGATGCATAGTTATTTGAGAAATGCACAACTGTGTTTAAAAAAATAACTAGATAGTGTGCAACTTAAATAGTTCTTCAGGGTCTCCAATAATAACTTGAAGTAGATAAGGGCATAAAATATTAGAAAAATTTTGGACAAAGTATGGTCCAATCAAACTGGAAATATATGAGGAAGATAATCTCCCAGAAAATTAAAGACTAACAAGATTAAGTCTTTCCTTTATGCCTGAACCACAATCTTATTGTTTCAAAAGAACATGTAGGATGATACTTAGATCCCAAGGTGAAAGTCAACATAACCTGAGTTCTGTGATAAGTTTTGAAATATATATATAGCTGGATTATACATAGCTAGAAACAGATAGCTGGGTTAGTTTTTAAATGTTCAAAATATTATCACATTATGCCAATAACCCCTGAAATGTGAGTTCATCAATAATTGGAATCTATTTTTCAGCCCTTAGAGATAATGAGAAATGAGGTGTCTTCTGAACCCCTGTAGCAGGTCCTGGTTTCCTGTGAGCCATGACAGCACAAGGCTAATTAGAGAATAAAGGCAGAATATGAAGCTTAGAGAACAGCTGGGTCTTGGGACTGAGCAGTGATGTTCTAGACCACAAGACAAAGGCCCCCAAGCACATCCAGCATTTACTGAATATAACCACGAGAAGGAATGAGGAGCAGGTTGTACTTTAAAGGCATGTAGTGTAATACTGCCGAACACCTGCCTTGGTGGCACCAGCCAAGGCTGTGAGGGTGGAAGCACTTCTCTTGCTTGAAAAGAACAAGCAGGTCCTGGGACCAGGTGCAACAAGCAAGCAACTCATCAGTCAGTGAGAAGCTATCATTCAGGGGAAAGGATTTTAATTGAGGTCACACTGACCTCAGCTGCACATAACTCCGAAACATGTCTCTAACTTGTAAGATCTCATCAGGATCACTTTTACCAAATATAAGGTTAACATCTTATATTTGAGGTTACTCAGGTGTTTCCTAAAATGGCCAAGGCTCTCATTACATGCCTTCTGTTTTCTGTATATTCTCTGTTCATGGCATTATGTATAGTGTTAAGCGGAGCTGCAAAACAGACTAGCGAGGGGAATGCTGCTTACTTCACGGTGACGAGAAACCTGAAAAGGAAGAGTCTAGAATGCAGGTAAACCCCAGCAAGACCAGTGTCCGCGGAACAGAGCCACTTGCTAAGAAGTCAGGTGTAAGCTTGCATAATCTAGACATTTTCCTAAACCCCACCTATGAGCATATAAGGTTGTTGGGGAAAATTAAGTCATTACTTAATAAATTTATTTGCATCTAAAAACAAAACCGTCCCATGGACATGATTTTTAATGTTGGACAACTGACTACCTTCTCCCTAAAGTCAGATACAAAGCAAAGAATTTTAGTCATGCAACTTCAATTTATAATCATAATGATGGTCCTGATCAATAAATAAGTACACATAATATAACAATCCAAATAAATATCAAAAAGTGTTGACAGTGTAAGTGGTGACATATAGCAAGCACCACTTTGCATTCTCTGTTCCACTGCTCCCCGCAATTCAGTGATATCCTCAGCCTCACGGGGTGCAGCTCTGCTGGGTCTTGTAGAGATGGGGGCGTAACTGCCTCCATCACAATGTCAAAGAGCGACACCTTCTGGTTTGGCTCTGAGATAACACTCCAGCCACAGAGAAGTTAGAGCCTGTTCAGAGCCCAGTCAGAGAGAATTTTAACAGCACAGCCCAGGCAGAAAGTTTCCATTTGGGAATAGAACAGAGCAGAAATATATTCCGCATAGTAATGAGCCCTGGTGTCCACAGAGGGCCTCCCCGTGACAGAAGGGATGCTGTGATCCTACAGAGTGGAAGGAGAATGGCAGAATGGGAGATTTTTCCTCACAAGGGGAAGACTGGGCGAGTGTGAATCTATTCTGATTACCTGGTTTTATAGCACTCATCTGTTCGTGAGAGCGCAGCCTGATGACCTAAGCACCTCCCTCCGTTTTTCCTCCCCGCAGTGCTGTGCTTCGGTTTCCAACACAAGAGTCCTAGGGTGCAGAGCTGTGAGTACCTTTTACTGATTTGATATCTTCATAATTTTACTGCCTCTTAAATGTGTAAGATGACGTTAAGAATTTTAGGATCTTAATTATGATAGTTTGCGTGTGTCTGTTTGTGTACGCATGTGTGTGCCCTTGTTAATGTGTTTTTTCTTTATAATCCTTAAATATTTTGAAGTTTGCGTCATGATGCACTAAGAGCACTTGGACTCATTACTTTCAGGCTCATTTTTTAGGATGATCGCGCCGTTCCAGAGCAGTGTTAAATGAAAGGTGATTCACTCTGACTACTGAAGTAATTCATTTCTGAAGAACGTTAGCAGGGGCCATTGTTTTAATAAGTCATTACACTCTGGTTGGGTAAGTCCTGGGCGCTCTTCCCCCTTTTCTTCCGAAGTGTCTTTCCCTGGGTTGAAGCAGTTTTCTTACACACCTGCACTTATCACTATGAGGAGAAGACTTCAGAAAGCTCCTCTGCAGTTCTCCAGTGTTCTCCACAGGTTGCTCTTTCTAGGAATCTCATCTACTAGTTCTTAACAAGGCAACGTTCACAAACTCTGGCTCTCTCTCTTTCAGGCACAGCGGCTGGACCTTTGTCGTGTGTTTCACTGCTGTGCTCATGTAGAACATGCTTCATTTATTTTTTGTCTGTCTGTTTGCCAGAACCGCAGTCTTCTGCTGCCTATTTTCCGGTATCCGACTAACATTTCATGTTGTTCACTTTGTTGTGTTTCATATATTGTTAGAGTCAAACTAATCTCTGAAACACCACCATGATCAGAAGTGGAGATTCACTTCGTCCATTTTCCCTTCTACATACTTATTCATTTGATAGGCGGTCTTCAATTTTGAAGCAGATTATTGAACTTCTCAATCAACCTGAGCAGCCTTGAGCTCAATGACATTTCTTGCTCATTATGTTATAGATCCAGATTATTATTTTGGAAAATATAGGCTAACACTTTCCATTAAAAAATTTAAAAATAATGTTTTAGACAACTGGTAGAAATCTAAGAAACCTTGAAGGCTGGGTTCCAATACATCTCCCCAGTTGGCCTCTATCTCAGACGCAGAAGAGTAAGGATCTTCTGAGATTGGCGTAAATGTTAGGAATATTACGTGGCACCCAGCCAGGAGAAGGTCTTCCTGTTCATGTTTACATAGATCAGATGGCATAGGAAACAAAATTACACTGGGTAGATGGCAGGCTACTAAGACTTATTGAATAAAAAATAAAAGAATAAGAGATCTAATTTTATTACTTTAAAGGTTCTACTTAAGCAACCATATTTCATTTTATAATATAATTTTAATATAAACAAAAAGAAAATTTGTTCTTTTATATGAGAACCAATTACAAACACATATATATCACTGAAGAGTACTTTTTGCCTTTAAAATGATGGTGAAGATTTATAATAAGAGGTGATATTTAAGTTTGATGGGGTTATTTGTTGCATTGCTACTTTAGGCTTTATATTTTTAAATAGGATTTAATGTAAAACTTGAGAAACAGTGTTGATAGAAGTTTTCTTTAACAAATGACACCTCTCTCGAAAGTTAAATGACACCTACAATGACAAAGCTGAGATGAACATTTTCTTTAGGTTCAAATCCAGCACATTTAAAAAACACTTCTTTTTTTAACTCATTTTCAAGTTAAACATGCATTTTAAATAATTTTAAGTATAATATTCTAAAGCTAGACTGTATACTTTTATAAACATATAAAAAGATATGTATTGTTGAATAATTCAGAGAATAAAATTCATCACCTCTAGGTGTATAGTATAAACTTTATATTTTAAAGGCATTTGGCTGGATGTTTGCCTCTGGGTAACTACCATCTCAAGTAAAATACAGAATGTTTTCATCGCTCCAATAAGATCAGTTTTATCCCTTAATGGTCAATTGCCTTCCTACTCCCTGACTCGTAGCTAATAATGCTATAATTTATTTCCTTATAGGTTTTCCTTTTCCAGAAGACCATATAAATTTTTTAAAAATCAGACTCTGAATGCAGATCTTGTCACAGCGGACGATTTCAAACTTTAAAAACAACATTTTTACAGTCCCGTTAGCTTGAGAGTTGGTTAGCTTGAGCATTACCTGGAGCAAGAGTGAAGCACACATCTGGGTGTATCTGGGCCAGTGGTGGAGGCCTGACCTTTGGCTTCATACCTGTCACTGGTCTTTTTCTCTCTGGTTTCTTTGTTTGGTTTCCTGGCTTGGAGGCACTAAGCAGCTTTGTTCCTCATGGCCTTCCGCCATGATATTTTCTTATTGTAGTCTGCTTTCATGGTGCTAAGAATCAACCTGGCTCTGAACACAGAGCTACCTCTTCATCCCCTTGCCATCTTTCTGCTTTCCAGTCAGCCATGGACTGGCACCTCTCTAACCCTTAGCCAGATTAAACTTTTCTCCCTTTAGCTTGTAAATGTTGTGTAGTTTTCCCAGCAAAGGCAAACCAATCTACTACAAATAACAGTATTGTACAAATTCACATGGAAAAATAATAAAGTATGTCATAGGATGTAACAAATAGTATATTAGAATAAAATAATGCATCTTGACTAAGTATCCTTTTTACTTATTGCATAGTACATGTAAAAAGTATCCTATTTAGGGCCAGAGATTTAGCTCAGTGGTTCTGGCACCTGCCTTGCAAGCACAAGGTCCTGAGTTCGATCCCCGGTAACCACATACAATGCTGGGTGGTTACATGCCCACCAGCAAGCAGTACCACATACCACAGTGCCAGGCGTGGTGGCTCACGCCTGTAATCCCAGCACTCAGGAGGCAGAGACAGGAGGATTGCTGAGTTCGCGGCTTGTCTGGGCTCCATAGTGAGCTCAGGGCCAGCTGGAACTACAAAGCAAGACCCTGTCTCAAAAAAAAAAAAGTATCCTATTTACATATTCTTTTACATATTCACCAGTCATTCAAAGTACCAATCATTTTAAGTTAGCACCTTAACACAAAAAATGAACACTGTGTGATAAATTTGATAAGAGCAAGAAAATATTAGGTAATGTGCAGACTTAATGCATGCTAAAAACATACCACCATGAAAACCTCTTTTAAAAATATAAGAAAACATCTTTAATCAGAATTAGAGTCTCTACAAAATGCTTGAAGGAAAAGCAAATCTCTGATGTGAGATAATCCAAATCTATACACATTTCTGCACAAAAGATCTAGGAAATGCAAAAGGTAAGAGAATAAATTTATAACGTTTTGAAAAGTAAAATAAACTCATTACTTATAAATGACAGAGTTGTGTGTGAGGATCATACTCTATGAAAAAGCCCAAACAATAGCGTTACCTAGTGAATTTTAAAATATTAGTTTTATAAGATTAACATTTAAAACTTATGTCTCCTTTGGCTTAGGGAAAGACTGTAAACTAAGCTTCTATAGCATGAGATCTAGCAGAAAAAATCAACAAATGGGATCTCTTTTTATTAAAAAGCTTCTGCACAGAAAAGGAAATGACCATCAGAGCAAAAAGACAACCAATAAATTGGGAAAGAATCTTTACCAGCCGTCTCTCAGACAAAAACCTATAAAGAGCTTCATAAAATCAGTCCCCCCAAATTTAAAGACCCAGTTTCAAAAATGGGCAGCTGAAATGAGCAGACACTTCTCAGAGGAAGAAGTAAAAGCTGCCAAGAAGCATATGAAGAAAAGCTCACCATTGCCTGTCATTTGAGAGATGCTGATGAAAATAACACTAAGTTTTCATCTCACTCCACAAAGAACAGTTGCTATCTCAAAATTAGCCAGCAACAAATACTGGCGAGGCTGCAGAGAAAAAGGAACCCTTCTCCACTGTTGGTGGGAACGTAGAACAGTACAACCTCTATGGAAGTGAGAGTGGACATTCCTTAAAAAAAAAAAAAAACCCTAAGATTAGAAGTCCCATTTGATGCTGCTATTCCCCTGCTAGGAATATACACAAAAGAATTAAAAGAATGATATCATAGTGACATATGTACACCCACATTCGTAGCAGCACAGTTTGTGATAGCTAAATCTTGGAAACAACCCAAATGCCCATCAACTGGAGACTGGATAAGGATGATGTGATTTTTCTATCAAATAGAGTATTATTCTGCCTTAAAGAATGATGAGGTTGAGTTATTTATACTCAAATTGAGGTACCTTCAAGATATACTCATAAGTGAAATAAATAGGTTGCAGATGTGTAAATATCATATCTGTTCTCTGGCATGAGAAACTGAAAATGTCAATAAGTTCTAGAATATATGATGGTTATTGTGAAAGAGAAAATATTCAAAGGGAAATGTGGTGGAGGGGTGAGTAAGAATAAAGAAAAAATGTGATGTAATAAAAAGGGGAAACAAAGATTATGTATTTAGGTGGTTGGGGGTTGTGGAGTGGGTAAGGGAACAGGAAAAAATGAGAATTAAATTGTGTCATATACTGGTATAAATTCCCAATATTGAGTGTGATCATGATGTGTATATATAATGAACCAATAAAGATTTTTTAAAAACTTATATCTCCTTATCAATAACATGAAATTTTTAAATGATTTTAAATGATAGTATTCTTCATAATGGCAAAACTCATTAAATACTTAGGTCAAATTTTGAAAACTATAAAGCATTATTGAGATACATTACATTAGCCCTTTGTAAATAAAATGTAACACTTCAATGGATTGGAAGACAAGCTCTTATAAAGATTTCAATATTTAAAATAAACATCTATGGATGAGTATTGTGATCCCTAATATATGACCTATACTTCAGAAAATTTGCAAACCATGGTCTTAGCTTAGGCTTAAAATTCAAACAGGTGAAGTATTACTTATGACTAGATTCATGAAGTCTACTAATAAATGTAGGTCCTGATATACTTTATTTACATTAAAAAATAAATTGGAAAAGATTTTGTCATTCAGTTGTTTGAACTACCACTGCATTATTCTGCAAAATTGCATGAAGACCTATCTTCAAAAATTGTTATTAATGAACTCTCCACTGACAAATCCATTTGATTGTCCATCAATATTGCTGAAATTAAAAATTAGAAAATAACTGCTCTCCAAAAGGATTGTTTACACAGTTATTTGAATCACTCACTATTTCAACTCCTACATCAATATTTTGAATTGTTCCTTTGGAACCTCTGAGATTTTTACATCCCAGCACAATCTACTATAATAAATTACAAGTAGATTAGAGGTTTTCTGTTATTTTGTGAAGTATCAGAAGGGTGATTTTTTTAAAAGAGGGAACAGAAAATAAGAATTTACATAGTGAAATAGAAGTTCATAGAAAAGTTGTGAGCAAAGGCATATGTGAAAAGTATGTTGGCACTGAATCTCTCACAGCTGTTTGTACTCCTGAAATTCTTGAAATGTTTCTATGAACTCCCCCGTGGATGCTAACTTGTGTTTTATGTTCACTGCCCAAAGATTAACTGCATTTTTTTGTTCTTTTTAGCCACCTCACTTCAACTCCCTAAAATAATCAGGACCTTATAGTAGGCATGAGATTTCCTCCTGTCCATTCTTCATCCATCTAAAACCTGAACACAATTTGCCTTGAGGTAACAGAGTGAGCATACTGAGAATTTGAGATGGTTTTGGGCCAAAAAAAAGATGCTATTTTAAAAGACCCTAAATATTAAAACAACTTCCATGGATAAATGAAAACATGAAATGCTTCCCTAAGTTAAGAATCAGGACGTATGGTGCATGTGTATAGTTATAATTACCTTTGGATGTACTGATAATTATATGTTGATAATGAGATTATGTAATAAAATTAACACAAATAAAAATATTTATAACTTTGCATGTTAAGGACTAAGCTGTTACTTTACAAAGATAGCTTGGCATATCACACAGAGTTTGAAACATAAAACTAAAAATATAAGTCTACATCTAACTTCAAACTCATTGGTTAACATCTCAAATGTTTTTAAAAATGCTTACAAGCATTAATTTTTGCTCAATACCACATTCACTTTTAGTATGTAAGAAACAATGCCTAAAAATTGTTTACTGATTGTCAAGTGTTTTGTGCACAGACATAAATAATAAACAAGTGTACCCCTCATTATTGAATTTCAGATTTAAATAAATATCATGCACATGAACATCCTTCTCTGGTAAATGGAGTCTTTTTTTCCTGAATGGTCACATAATTCAATTTACAGACAGAGCAAAGATGTACTTTCTTTCAGAGTTGTAAAAGTACATTGGTTTTCTGTCATTAAGAATATTTTTCTCTTTTAGAACCATTGTACAAATATATGTTTAAGTGTGCTAATTGTTATGAATGACTTCAGCAAGGACTTGGCTTTGGAAGGGTGTCTTAATAGCTGTCACTCTCTTTAGTTGGCAATTTAATCGTTGCAATCTCAAAGTCCATGTTTAAGTAACAAGCAATCTTAGTCCCTTGTTGTTGCCTTGATAAGAAGGTAGGTCTTCACAGATGTTTGATTTTAAGTGTTATAGTGACTATTTCACAAAAGAAATCGTCACTGCTTTCTATTTAAATTGGGGTCTGGAAGGCTATGTGTAACAGCACACCTGATAATTGGTTCTATTATGAAGCACTGTCAAGGCAGATTTTCCATGTACCAAACAAAATGCTTAACACTCCTTTCCAGCAAAAACTTCAGTGTAGTGCTTCGGCAGCAAAAAATCCCATTCTAATTGCACAGAGTAAATCCAATTATGCCTTACATAATCTGGATGCCAACCTGACACTCAGGGCACTATGTATACACAATGTGGTGGTGCCACATGGCAGGGGAACGAGGGCATTAGTTAGCAAGAATTTTAGAGTGTAAATTAAGCATCTGTATTTAAGAAATGTAATAAAATGGCCTTTAATAACTGAAGTAGAACATCTGGATTGTTGGTTTATGTTTTCAAAAATATCTTATACATTTGACTCTGCTTCTCAGAGCTTTATTTGACTTTTCCAAAATCAATTAAATTTTAAATAATGTTTCCAATTATCAGATTTCCACCATCAGTGAAATATATATATATGGTTTTGCATAGGCCAATATTTCCACATGGTCTCTGTTAAAAGGAGTACTCTCCATTTGCACCTAAATGGATCGATCTTGTCATTCTTTATGGCAGAGTAATACTCCATTTTATAAAAAAAACCACATCTTCTTTATCCACTCTCCAGTTGATGGACATTTGGGTTGTTTCCAAGATTGAGCTATCACGAACTGAGCTGCTATGAATAAGGGTGTACATCTGTCTTTCCAATGTGAGTTTTTAAATTCTTTTGGGTATATTCCTAGTAGGGGGATAGCAGGGTCAAATGGGACCCCTAGTCCTAGTTTTCTGAGAAATCTCCACACAGATCTCCACAATGGTTGCACAAGTCTGCAATCCCACCAACAGTGGAGACACCTGGAGGATATACTAATAAGTGAAATCAATAGATCACAGATAGACAATTTCCGGATCTTCTCTTTGGCATGAACACCTATAGATGCAT
>PVIC010029648.1:0-22376 GCA_004025085.1 Thryonomys swinderianus
AATTCACAAGAGGTGATGATGTCACTGCCTTTTGGTAACCAAATTGAGAATCCAAGTGTATAAAGATTAAGAATATAAATTTTGGAATCAACAACAATGACAGTGGGTTTGGGGATATGCCGTAATGTATCGGTGGTTTGTGTCTCACAGGTGTATATGCTGAGAGCTTTGTATCCCACGTGAGCAGTACTAAGGTGGGGGAACCTCAAAGATACAAGGCCTTGTACAAAGTATTTACATCACGGGGCCACTACAACTGGAAGAAATGAATGTCTACCTCTCGAGTGGATTAGCTCTGAAAGGACTTGATTGGTTACTTGAGGGTAGGTTGTTACAAAACTTTGTCACTCTGAAAGTTTGGTCTGTCTTGGACTAATAACTCACTGATTTTGCAAACCATGGACATGTGGCTACATATCCATAAGTCCTCCGTGAGAAAACAGATACTACTAATCTGAGACTTTCTACTTCCAAGAATGAACCAAAGGGAAACATTTTCTTTATTATGAAGTACCTGACTCAGATATTTCGTTATAACAAGTCAAAAAGTACTAAGATAGGATCTTTAATTATTACCTTATGAGCTGTGAATAATTCCATTAATTTACAAAATTCTGTAAGCTTCAGCTTTCTCATCACTAGGTTATCAGCACTAACTAAATACTAGTCAACACATCATCATGAAATGTAGTTGTGAAATAACTACATAGGCAGGTACCCTTTTGGAAAGGAAACCTTAGGTGTTTATAATCAGATCAGTATTTCCTAGTTCCTCAATCTATAAAGCTGCTTCTTTCCTATCCATAAGCTGTGACCTAAATCTTAGGATTTTCTTAGGCAGAGCTAAGTAGATGAATTTTGCTTTTCCTGTGCCTCATCTGTTGGTAAAATCTGTTGGAGTGTAATACCATGGGAACAAGAGAAGAGAATCAGGCAAAATTTCTCAGTAGTTTGCAGAACAGCAAAAATTTGGGATATGGAAGAAGATCCAGATTCTTAAGAAACATGATCTGTAAACCTAAAGTGTTAATGAATACCTTGGAGTCTCTTTTCTTAACTGCTAGAGAGTGAAGCTGTTTGAACAGTAATCTTTTCTAATTATAACCTAAGTTTTAAAAAAGATTGCAGTGCTGTAAGGGGCCGGGTGTCAGCTTCGCTTCCAGTTGAGACTGGAACCACCACATTCCTGCCATGGATGAAGCCATCTTTAGTTAGTAGAGGGGCTTTAAACCACAAAAGGAAAGCTTCTCTTAGTTTAAATGTCTTTTTTATTTACTTAAAGGCTGTTATTTTTTATAATTCATCACTAGAAGAAAAAATGGCTACCTCTTCAATAGAGAGAGCAATTAGACTTTATTTAAATTAGTATAGTAGAGCTTGCATATTTATGCTTAGAATACATTTCCATTTTATGAGGCCTCAGCTTATTATTTAATAACTAGAGACTTGAAAATCTGTTCTGAGTATAATTTCCCCTCTGTGGTTTCTATGACTACTCTCTCTTTTATTTTATGAACACACTGTAGTTAGATGTGTGGCTGTTGCCTCAGTAACAGGTTCTATTCTTGAGGAAATTAAAATATTTGCACCAAATATATTTTCCCTGTACCTACAGTCGTTTAGCATAGCGTCTAATCCACGCCATGCTTGTTAGTTTCCTCTTTCAGTCAGGCTTGGGATATCTAACATTCACTTCAGTTTCTTGAGAGTGGTGGAAAAATATTTTATGTCTCTGTAGAAAAGTACCTGAGTTCCAATTAAAGTGAGAAAAGTAATGTCAATGCTTATCGAGTACAGCAACGTGCCAGCCCAGTCCAAAGACTTTCATATCAATGAGCTCATCTAATCCCCCAATCACAGGATGTGTTATAGTGATATGTGTTTTGAGATAAGACACTAAGTAATTCCCCAAAGATGCACTACTTACAGGTTACCAAGCTAGTTTCTCAACCCATGGAATCTAGTATCATGACTCATTCATAAATTGATAATGAACAGAAGGAGTTCTTTCTCACCTGAAAAACACTCCTTTTAATTTTTTGCTAAGTAAAGTGAAACAACAAGTCTTTCAGCAGTCAGTTGAGTCAGCTAGTAAAACTTACACAGCTTTGCAGACATTTCTAGAAATTCATCAACTGAATTCTCTAGAGTTAGTTCAGGCAGTGAGTAAATGTGCACTTTGGGAAATACTTCTAGAAATTTACCAAAGGTTTTCCTAAGTAGTCAGTGAAGCATCACTGGAAACATTAATAAACATCCTAATGTCCTAAGATGTTCACCTACTGAAGACTTCCACTGTCACACCCAGGTTTTTCAGATAAATCAGAGGGCACCCTGAACTGCTTGCAGCCAGAGAATCAGAGACACAAGATAGATGTTTCATTAACTGATCACTCCTGAAAGAACTAAAAGTTTCATAACACAGCAATATAGGTGCACCCACGTTTACAACAACACAGTTTGTAATAGCCATATCTTGGAAATAACCCAAATGTCCATCAACCAATGAATGGTTAAAAAGGACATGCTTTTTTTGTCCCTTCTTATATAAAGTGAAGTAATACTCAGCCATAAAGATAAACTTGAGACATTTATAGTTAAGTGGGCACACCTTAAAGATAAATTTGTCTTACCTTAAGTAAAATAAATTGGACACACATGTATAAATATTGCATTGTCTCTCCAGTGTGAGAAACTGTAAGGACCAAAGTGTACAATACAAAATATGAAGCAGGAAGAAATTGTTGAAAAGGAAAGGACAAATGACCATCAGCTCTTGACTGGATAAAGAAGATGTGGTTTTTAAATAAAATAGAGTATTACTCTGCCTTTTGAGTCATTTATACTCAAATGGACAGATTTTTTTTTTTTTTTTGAGACAGGGTCTCGCTTTGTAGTTCAGGCTAGCCCTGAGCTCACTATGTAGCCCCGGCAAGTCTCAAACTCAGCAATCCTCCTGTCTCTGCCTCCCAAGTGCTGGGATGACAGGCATGAGCCACCACACCCTGCTATAATGGACATATCTTAATGACATTCTCATAATGAAATAAATAGGTCACAGATGTGTAAATATTATATCTATTCTCTGATATAAGAAAATGAAGCTATAAATGAGTTTTAGAATGCATGATTTGATTAATATTGTGAAATAGTAATATTCAGAGGGAAATGGGATTGGGGTAAATAAAGTAATGTGGGAAAAAATGATGATAAAAAAAGGAAACAAAGCTTGTGTATATAGGGACATTGTAGAGTAGGAATGGGTAAAATGAGAATAAATTCATATTATGTACTGGTACAAATTCTCAATATGGAGCTTAATTGTGATGTGTATATATAAGGTATCAATAAATTAAAAAATTAAAAGGTATTTTCCAGACAATTGCTTTAAAGAGCTATAAAGAAAAAAGACTATCACTTATTTTTCTTTCCTCAAAAAAAAAGGGAAAGGATAACATCAAAGAGGAGGGAAGAAGAAAAAGAATGAAGGAAAAAGAAAAACGAAGGAACAATGAAAATAAAGTTTTTATAAATAAATAAGGGAAGGGAGCCGGAAGGGAGGAGGAAATTGGGAGAAAATGGGCACTCAATCTATATCCTGGACAAGCACAAATTCCCTCTGATGAAGGTGTTCATTTTATATATATGTGTGTAATAAAATTAATTTAAAATTAAATATAAACAACAAAATCATTAAAGAAATGATCGCTCATTTTTTCAGGCCCTCCTCATTTTCTAAGTTTCAGGAACCACTGTGGTCAGAGCCATCTTGTAGGTGGAGCAATATGAAACATAGAATAGTTCACGCTTTGCCTGAACCTTATTCAAAGCTTACAACTGACTTTTTAATTTCTGTGTAGTACAATAAAAAGTAAAACAGACTTTCCTAAGTTGTAGAAGAACGCTGATTTCACCGTTCAAAATTCTTAGGGACTAGCAAAGAAAATGAAGCTCTAAATAATTTCTGTATTACATTAGGAACCCTTTCTATTAGCTCATTGAAATTAACATATATAAGATTTTTTTTAAGTCTCCCAAAGAAAATCTCTATGCCATAACTCAATTAGCAATTTGTTCAATTATAATTGAATTGTACTCTACCTCCTCACTTTTCTCTGATGACGTTTTTAATGAACTGCATAGAGTTAGAGAGTCTGGAATCATCTAGGGTTCTCTTATGTAGATGCTCTTCTGAAGAATATGACCTAAAGATCTCTCCTGATTTTCCAACTTATCATTCTTGCCATAGTCAAGCAACACTAAGAACAAAGCAAGTAAATCCATTTCTATAAATCAAACTAACCAGGCGTGGTGGCTCATGCCTGTAATTCCAGTACTTGGGAGGCAGAGGCAGGAGGATTGCTGAGTTCGAGGTTTGCCTGGGCTAGGTAATGAGACCAGGGCCAGCCTGAACTACAAAGCGAGACCCTGTCTCAAAAAAAAAAAAAAAAAAAAAACTAGCTCTGGAGAATACATTTTAATTTCATTGCACTCTAATGTGTTTCTTACTTCTTCCTCTTCCCTTGAACATTACCTTGCTGAAACCACTGGTGAGCATTCAGTCATCAGCCTCTTGTTTATCTTCTCTTTTCAGGGATCTTTATGGCACCATTTACAAATCATAACACAATAACCTGTGAACAGACTCTAAAAACAGTCAGCTTGGGATCTGCGAGACCTACCTCTAGTCAGGGTTCTTTTCTTCTCTCAGTCCTTAACTTGAGACAAATTAATTTATCTCTCTTAGTGTGAGTCTCCTCATAGGTCAAGTAATAGAAATAAAATAAATGAAATTCATTTAAGGGAAACAAAATGATACATGTCATAGTTTTAGCAAGAAAGCTACATCATCAATACCTAGCACATACTCAGGAAACATCAGCAAAATGGAAACCGCAATTCAAGCTTAAGCTCCATTCATGTCTTAGCTAGGTGGAAAAAGCCAATAAACATTCTCCCTATTGTCTCTCTGACTCAGGGACTTGTCTTCTATGTAGAGGGACCTGAATCCTGGATAGGTCTTTATTTCACTTATTTGTAAGCTCATGGGCAGTAGGTCTTTGTTAGAGTCTGATACCACATTTTACATTACATTAAGGGATAGGTCATTAGATTGTTTCCTCCTTTCTTATCCAGTTCTTTGGACAAGCCTTGAATTAATATTTTCTCACCTATACTTTTCCTGCTCCCAAGTGACTACATTTTACAACCATTCTAATTTACTGACTAAAGTGAGCCAGGCATAGTGCTGTGGGCTGGCAACCCCAAAATTAAGAAGGCTGAGGCAGAAAGAGGATAAGCTTGAGATCAGCCTGGGCTATATAGCAAATTCAAGGCTAGTATGGGCTATGTACTAAGACTCCAACTCAAAAAAAAAAAAAATGAATTAAAAAGTGCCTGCATCTTTCTTCCTAATTAACAAGAAATCCCCATTTGTTTTCTCTGCCCTTCTGGTACAACTATGTAGGTACTCAGGAGTTCTGGTGTCTCAGGCCCTAAACAGCCCTGATGTGTCAACAAATAACTCTGTATTCAGAATATATGAATAACTAGTCCTGGAGAGAGTACAGCAATTTAGTCCCACACGGATGGCTGCTTCTAAGACACACACCTTCTCTACATGCTCTTCCAGGCCCAGCCTATCCCTTATCGTGATCTTCCCTCAGATCCCAATGAAGGTTGATCCCTTTGAAGCCATGGGCTCTGAACAAGATTCCCTCATTCAGGCCTTTACTCTCTGGACCATTTGCTTTTCACTAACGTCTCATCCTTTCTGAGAGAAAGACAAACCTCCTCCCCATTCATACTGTAATTCCATCTCTTAAACAGCATCCTGGGCTGAGAAAGCCCGGCAGGCTTGGTAATCCACATAGACTCCAACTGTGCCCAACTTAATTAGCTTACCAGTCACATTCTAATTGCTTGGGTTACTGCCAGTCTACATAACTTACTTGACTTTGGTTTGGCCTTCATCATAAACATCTGTTCTTATTTCCTGACTTTACTATGCTTACCAAAGCTCAAAACAGAGCATCAGTTTGGACATACCTAAAGTTTTTAAGTTATATGACTACTAAAGTTTCCAAGAAGTCCTAATACTAAAAATACTGAAGTGTGTATACACACACACACACACACACACACACACACACACACACACAGGGTTGCCTTAGGCTTGGTACCTTTAAATCCAATAGAAATACTATATTTCTTTAAATCCAATAGAAACAATACTTCTATTGTTTTTTCCAGTCAGTATTTTATTTCTCTTTTTGATACTCCAACTGCTGTCCAAATATTTCAATAGTTTAAAAATGTTTTCCCTTATTCTCAGGATTTAGGAGGTTGAGGCAATAGGATTGCCATGAGTTCAAGGCCAGCCTGAACTACAAAGTGAGATCCTGTCTCAAAAAAAGTTTTTCCAACATTGGCTAATTATGAGAATAATCTAAGGTATCTTTTTTTTTTTTTTTTTGAGACAGGGTCTTGCTTTGTAGTTCACACTGGCTCTGAGCTCACTATGTAGTCCAGACAAGCTTCAAACTCAACAATCCTCCTGTCTCTGCCTCCCGAGTGCTGGGATTACAGGCGTGCGCCACAACGCCCGGCACTGTGGTATGTGGTACTGATTGCTGGTGGGCGTGAGTCTCCATGCCCAGCATTGTATGTGGTTACCGGGGATCGAACTCAGGGTCTCGCGCTTGGGAGGCAGGCACCAGGACCACTGAGCTAACCCTCCGGCCCTAAGGTTTTTTTTTTTTGTTTTTTGTTTTTGTTTTTGTTTTTGTTTTTTTTTGAGACAGGGTCTTGCTTTGTAGTTCAGGCTGGCCCTGAGCTCACTATGTAGTCCAGGCAAGCCTCGAACTCAGCAATCCTCCTGTCTCTGCCTCCTGAGTGCTGGGATTACAGGCGTGAGCCACCACGCCCGGCTAAGGTATCTTTTTAAAAAACACAATTTATAATCTCCACTGGAGATCTATTAAACTGGATATGGGGTAAAACATTTTTTTCCTTAACATTTCCCCAGTGATTTAGATGATGAGACACATTTAGACACAAAGGAGCAATGATACAATGAGATCCTCCATGAAATCAGAATGATCACAGCTAGATGAAACCTTTCCCTGAGCCTGCCCCTGGCACTTCAGCTCACGCAGAACGAGGTCCATGTGATCAAATCCATGGCTAGCACTGCAGTTCAACGGTTCAAAGCGATGTCAGGCTCATATGACACTTCAGCACACCTGAGTCACAGTGAGTGAAAAGGAACTGTCTTTGGCCATGCATAAAATACATACTAATGTGTACAGGATCAGAAAACTTCCTTTATATTTTTATACTGTCATTACAACATTTTTCAGAACATAACAAGCCTCACATTGGACACACCTGCGAGTACACCTGTGCCCAAGCTCAGCAAGGTAAGAACATTTCTGTATTTCAATCAATGTTCTGTACTTGCCAAGGAAGGCGATTCCCAGGAGGATGAAATCCTAGAAATACAGTAAGTCAGCACCAAAACACTACACAGTCCTGATCATCACTTTCACCCACCACCCTGCTCGCTCTCCCCTGAATCCATCTGCTGGGGTGATGGACTTTTCCACCTGAGCATGAGGGGTTCCCCAATTTAAGGCACTGAATGCAAAACTTGAATCATCCTGGGTCAACTGGAATGGTCGGCCTCCTTATTCTGTTTACTGTTTCTCAAGCATATAGGAAAAAATAAGTGACTCTGAAAAGCAGAAACAGGGGCAGGTGAGCATGAAAAGGCTAACTGCAGTTTAGGGGGAACTTACCCTTCAAAAACATTACAGTATTGCCGGGCGTGGTGGCTCACGCCTGTAATCCCAGCACTCGGGAGGCAGAGACAGGAGGATTGCTGAATTCAAGGCTTGCCTGGACTACATAGTAAGCTCAGGGCTAGCCTGAACTACAAAGCGAGACCCTGTCTCAAAAAAAACAAAAACAAACAAACAAACAAACAAAAGAAAACATTACAGTATGGCTAGGCAATGAAAGGAGCAAGAGGTCAAGAATGAGTGAAGCTGCAAATGTAGATTCTTAGCGGGAGAAAAATGTGTTATATGTTGAAAATGTTCCCACAAATGTTGCCTTTGAGTTGGGCATAAGAGTACATGCCCGTAGTCCCAGGTACTCGGGAGGCTCAGGTGAGGTCCTCTGAGCTCAGGACTCCTAGGCAACATAGTAACACCTTGTATCAACTTGTTAATCATCTATCAATGAATAAACCTCTAAATATTATTACTTTCGATATTTATCTCTAAGAACAACATGAAACAATCTGCTTTTAAGCTCATTTTGTATTTTAACAAGTCAAAAGCGTTTGCTTGTTAATAGTGTAAGTTGAAAAGCTTATCCCCAAATTCATTCCCATTAGGACATTAAAATATAATCTTGTTCAGAAACAGGGTCTTTGAAGACCTGCTGTAAATATGAAGATATCATAGTAGATCAGCAGGGGTCATAAACCCATGGACTGGTGTTCTTATAAGAGGAAAAACATAGAGGCCCAGATCCTATCAAGATAAAGGTGGTACAAATTCACCAATGCTGAGTGTAAATGTGAGCTGTATATACAATGTACCAATAAAAATTCAATTAAAAAAAAAGATAAAGGTGGAGACCAATACATTTACACTACAAGGAAGTGCAAGGATTGCTGGCAACCCTTGGAAGTTAGGGGATAAAAAAACAGGAGAGAGTTCCCTGGTATCTTCCAGAAAGATGCAGCTCTACTGAGGGCTTGATTTTGGATTTCTAACCTCCCGAACTGTAGGGAAACAGAGCTCCACATAACAAATATGTGGTCATTTTCTATGGCAGTCTTGAAAACTAATACAGGACTAGAGAACTGAATGTGTGAAACGGCACTGGAAAGACTCTTGCAATGAGAGAACAAGTCTAAATTTTAATATCAGTTTTGCCTTTGACTCACTTTGTCTTCTTTGAGTATGTTACTTATTGGAATCTAATTGCCTTATCTGTAAAATTACAGAATAAAGTAGAATTAGAAGATTTTCAAAGGATTCCTCCTCCTCCAACAGTCCATGATTTAATGAGTGATTTTAAAAATTATTTTGGTTTTACTAGTGTAGTCACTGTTTTTCTAGTCACTTCTCTACTAATAACTCATATAATAATATCTTTGAGTAAGTACTTTGAAACTCTAGCAATCTATTCATGCCTATTAAAAAAGGGAATACCTTGGGCCGGAGGGTTAGCTCAGTGGTTCCGGCTCCTGCCTCGCAAGCACAAGGACCTGAGTTCGATCCCCAGTAATCACATAGAATGCTGGGCATGGAGACACGCCCACCAACAATCAACTCCGCATACCACAATGCCTGACCTGGTGGCTCACGCCTGTAATCCCAGTACTCGGGAGGCAGAGACAGGAGGATTGCTGAGTTCGCAGCGGCTTGCCTGGGCACCATAGTGAGCTCAGGGCCAGCCTGAACTACAAAGAGAGACCCTGTCTCTAAAAAGCAAAAACAAAAACAAAAACAAAAAAAGGAATACCTTGGGCCGGAGATTTAGCTCAGTGGTTCCAGCGTCTGCCTTGCAAGTGCAAGGTCCTGAGTTCTATCCCATAACCACATACAATGCTGGGTGTGGAGACTCACGCCCACCAGCAATCACATACCACAGTGCTGGGCGTGGTGGCTCACACCTGTAATCCCAGCACTTGGGAGGCAGAGACAGGAGGATTGCTGAGTTCGAGGCTTGCCTGGGCTACATAGTGAGCTCAGAGCCAGAGTGAACTACAAAGCGAGACCCTGTCTCAAAAAAAAAAAAAAAAAAAAAAAAAAAAAAAAAAAAAAAAAAAGGAATACCTTAGAGAATTTGGCCCAAGACATAGTTTTAAAAATAATTCTCAGTTGTTAAAGAGGAGAGAGGATATATTCCAAGTATATCTGACAGAGTCTCCTGAGTTTCTAAATTGGGGCTCAACAAGAATACACCTCAAATTTGGTAGTTTTGGCACTCTCAGCATTTTAACCAGGGAAGTTAAACAGCCATCAAACCAGGCTTAAAGTCAAATTTCTGACTTTCACTTGTTTCTTCCCCCCACCCTCAGTGCAGAGAGACTTTCTGCAAAATTCCCTTCTCTGATGTCTGGACCTGGCAAAGAAGACCCAATTAACTCTGGTCCATTCCCTGAGCTTTCATTAACTAAAGTCATATTGCAGGAAAGAAAGATTGAAGTCTGTCACATACCTGGGCAGACTGCTGTCACACACCACCGTCTCCTATTTCAATTCCAAAAAGAAACCTTTACAAATCATTATCTGTTCTGCAGGCCCAACAGATTTCACTGTGTTGTATTTTCTCTAAATCCGTTCACTTACTCTAAAAATCAGTTACTATTCCTCCAAAAAAAAAAAATTGTCTACATGCCCCATACCTGCCTCCCTTACACAAAAAGGACTTTAAGTATCTACATAGTATCAGGCTAATGCACACTCACATTCCTCCCAGCCTTTCCCGTGCTAAGGTATTTCTCCTTTTGCACATTACATAAATTTGTATGACTTTTCTCCTGCTAACATTTGTCAGTTTATTCCACTGGAACATCAGACGACTGAGGGGAAATCTCTTTTCTTCCTACAAGAGCAATAATAATAATGACCATTATTGCACACTTACTGGGTTCTGCTCTCCAAAGCGCTTTTAGTCTACTGTCTTCTCTAATGCTCACACAACCTTTTGACCTTGAAGTGAAACACAGCTTTCAAGTTTCTTGACTAGTCCCATAGCTGCCTAATCAGTCAGCCATTTAGAGATGAAATATAGATTCTATATTACTCTCCAGCAGGAGGTGTACATATCTTTTAGACAGCAAAATCATCGTCTGAAGTATAAGACTATATTTTTCACAAGCTAGCTTATGAGGGTAACTCCCATAGCTGCTGAGATCCATGTGAGATGTCTTTTACTTATTTTAGGAGACTGGGCACTTCAAATGTAATATTCATCTACCAATCCTTTCCTTAGACACAGAAGCATTGATTACCATTTACCTTAATGCCTGATCAATGTTAGAGCATAGATAGGTCAATGGGTAGGGCATGGGTCAGATGACTGTGGAAGCATTCTTACTTAGGTTCTTTGGCTAAGTCACAAGGCCTATGTCTCCATCTGATTACTATTTTCAGCATATATTTATAAGATTCCTATTTATGCTAGATTCTGTGCTATATACTCAGACCAAATTAGTAAAAAACATGGAATCAGATCACAAGATGAACAAGAAAGAAATTAAATAATATCATATATTTTGTTACTTACAGGCTACTATATATCATCTTATTGTGAACACATTAAAGTCTGATTCTCATCCGATCTTAGCAAATCATGTGCTAATAAAGGAACATATTTTTAGTAACATTATGAAATGGTACTTGGAGTCCAGATTGTTATAGAATCTTAGTTCACTTGAAGAACATGATGGCAACATCTGAACTAAATTCAAAGAAAAAGTAATTCAAAAGGAGTATGAGGTAAGAAGGAACTTAGTATTTGGGTGGGGAGCCAAAAGTAGCAAAAACAGACTGTGAAAGCAAGCAGAGTGTCGCTTGGTATGAAATGATCTGATTCTACCCTAACCCACTAGCAGAGACTGAAAATTTTCCAACTGTAAAATGAGGACAAAAGTATTTATTTTATATTTTTTTCTACCTAAAGTAAAATGTGATGATGTTTGTGAATATACCTTATATAAATGTCAGACAAAATAAGACATGTCTTGCTACAATCCTTTTTTTTTTTTCAGTAAGTATAGCACAGTCCAGTTTTCTTCTAAGAATTGCCTAAAGATAACCAAAGGAAGAAGATACTTTAAAATTACACTTCCAGAAAGCCAGAGCATTTTGTAAACCTGATTCTGAATCATTTGCTTCTAAATAATAGATGCTAGATAAATTTATGACAGATATATTAATTATTCATTTGGATAATTTAAATGGATTTCAAATTACACTATATCATTTCCTATTAAGCATCAATAAGACTGCAAGGAATCCATTAAATTCCAAATCATGATCATTAATTTTCATTAAGCGGCATGGACACGAATACTTTCCATCTACTAAAGTCAACGATTTCTAGGTTTCATTAGATCAAATTACTGCAAACATGAGCCAAGCCTTGGTTTGTGCCCTTCATAAATTACAATGTCTTCTGGATTGGAGCTCCAATTTATATATATGAGTAAATAGTAGACTAGTATTGTGTTAGACTGACTTTTTTTTTTGAGACAGGGTCTTGCTTTGTAGTTCAGGCTGGCCCTGAGCTCACTATATAGCCCAGGCAAGCCTTGAACTCAGCAATTCTCCTGCTTCTGCTTCCCGAGTGCCGTGATTACAGGCCTGAGCCACCATGCCCAGCACTGTGGTGTGTGGTTATCAGGGATTGAACTCAAGATCTTGCACTTGCTAGGCAGGCACCAGAAACACTGACCTAAATCTCTGGCCCCTGGACTTACTATTTTTAATATGTTTTACTGCAGTATAAGTATTATAAATAAAGTTCACATATTTAAACAATCTGATGTTTCATCACAAATCTATATAATAAAATTACCAAAATCAAGGTAATGAATTTAATTATTATATCAATAGTTTCCTAGTGGCATTTGGCATGTTTCCATTCCATTCTGTCTTGTCACTTCTTACGGGGCCCTGACACTCAGATACTGATCGTGGTTTATCTATCTCAGGACACTATAAATTACATGTTTGAACATTTTCTAGAGCTTTAACAAATGGTATCGTAGAGTAATACTCCATTTTTTTGGTTATTTTTTCATTCATTGTCTTCTTGTTTCTTGAGACAAAGTCTCACTATGTAGCTCGGGCTGCCCTGCTCAGCCTCTTGAGGGTGGAGATTACAGATGTGCACCACCACATCTGGCTTCATTTCACCTGTTTTCTTTCACTTAGCATAAGTATTTTAGCACTCTAAGAAGTTGATATATACCTTCCATTTAACTGCTGGCTATTATTTTATTGTATGACTAAAGTTTGCTAATCCATTTACTTGTTGCTTAATATTTCTGTTCTCCCCAGTACCTGATTATTGTAAGCCAAATAGCTATGAATATTTCTGTACCAGTTTTAATATATTTTCCAGGGCTGGGTATTTAGCTGAAGTGGTACTGTGCCTATCTTGAATTTATTTTCCTATTCTATTATGTAAAAATCTAGGGGTGGAAGAGCAGGATATTACTGTAAATGAATAGCTTTTTGCTGTCACCAAATACAAACAATAAAAAATTTACTTTTTAAACTATTTTATGTACATAGCTCAGTAGTATTAAATATGTCCAAATTGCTATACAACTGTCACTGCGAGCCATCTCCAGAACTAACTCATCCTCCTGAACTAAACTTTGATACTAATTAAGTAATTCCTCATCTTTCTCTACCCAACCCATGCCTCTGACAACTACTATTGTACTTCCTGCCACTCTGAATTTGTCTACTTCAGGAACTTCATGTAAGTGGAGTCGTTAACTGTTTGTCCTTTAATACCGTGGAGTGCTTGAAGGTTCACCGAGTTAGAACATGCACCAGAATTGCTTTCCTTTTCAACACTAATATCCCATTGTAAGCACGTAATGCATTTTCTCTATACGTCTGACAACAGATACTAGGTTGTTTTCACCTTTTGACAATTGTGAGTGAGTAAGACTACTACCAAAGCAAATATGTGAGAGTTTGTACTTTCCATTCTATTTGATATCTACCTGGGAGTTGACTGCTTGGTTCATATCGTAACGTGATGTTTAAAACGAGCCATCATACTGTTTCCCGTGGCAACAGCACCATTCTATATTTGTGCCAGTGGTTCACAAATGGTCCGATTTCTTCTGAATGTCTAACTTTTTGAGAAATCATCAAACTGTTTTCTAGAGTAGTGGCATTATTACACATTTTCACTGGGACATTGTGTTAAATCAATATAGACACTTGGCATGGCCAGTTTTTTTTTTTAATTTAATAGCTCCAGGTTGCTACAGTTGGTTTTCAAGATAGTTTTAATGTGTATTCACCTGGTACCTATACTGTGCATTTTATATTCATTTATTTGTGAATAAACTGACACAATCACAGGGATCAGACTTCAATCATTTCTCAAAAATCTCTGTATGTATTTAGTTGCCTGGAAAACCTCTCATATTTTTGCCCTTTTTAAATGACACTGTCTGACAAGAAGATAAATATGGTACCTGTTACTCCATCTTTACCAAAAATAGAAGTCTGGATTTTCTATTTTGGAGCCTTAGCTATTAATACCTAAAAACTTTTAAACTAATAAACCTAACCCATTTCCTCATACTCGTATTTTAATCCACTCGAGTCACTCTGTAAACATTATTATCAAGTCTGTACTAATCACTGCTTTGCCCTTTTACTGCTTTTTGTTTTTGCTTTGCTTTATTGGTTTACTTTAATGAATGAAGCCCAGTGTTTCTTTACAAGATGCCTACAAACCCACCGGGCAGAGAAACCACAAATACCCATTAGGATCCAGGAGGGGAGTAGGTGCAAGAACTCAGTAAACTGGGTTTAGAAGAGTTATTCTATACTCTCTGCACTTGGTAAACAGCAAGGAACAGATAGGACAAAGCAGCTCGCTGGAGTTTACTTCCCAAGTTTAGGAGACAGAAAAACTAGCTTTGCAAATACTTAAGTACTATCCTGCTGGGTAAGTTGTAAGAGAAAATGAATTAGTATAATGGGGCAAGAAAGGACTTGAGAATTAGAAAGGGGTGGTATTTTAAGGGGAGCCCTAGGGAGTCTAAAGACCTAAAAGAAGGAAGCAATGAGTCATCTAAACTTCTGGAAGAAAAACAAATATATAAGAAAAAGAAATGTCGAAAGAGTGTACAGCTTGGTGTGTTCACAGCATAAAAAGGGTTGAAACACATGACTTAGGGAGGGCACATCAGGTGACGGTGACTAGCAAGAGTTTTGCAGTTTCTCAAATTCAACAGAAAATCTGTAGGTGAGTAGAGAGGATTTGAGTGAAAGTAGTCTCTTATTTAATCTCTCCCTCCCTCTCTCTCCTCCCTCTTTGTCCATTTCTCCATCTCTCTCTCTCTCTCTCTCTCTCTCTCTCTCTCTCTCTCCTCTCTCTCCCTTTTTAACCAGTCCAGCTTCTACGAAGAGAGGCAAAAAAAAAAAAAAAAGAGAAATAAAGGCTAGTTTGTAGGCTATTTCAATATCCACTGAGAAACATTAAGGAAATAGTATAAATAAGTGGAAGTGATTGAATATAATCAAAAGAGAGGAAATGATCTTTAGCAGACTGAAGCACTCCTTCCCTACATGTACTGAACTCAATTCTAGTCAAAGGTTGCCAGCTTTAAACATAGGCACACAGCGGAAAGAGGAAAAGTGAGAATCTAAATGTGTCACGTACAGGTACAAATTCTCAATATTGAATGTGATCGTAATGTATATATAAAATGTACCAATAAAGATCAATTTAAATGAAAAATTAAAACACAGGCACAATGCTGCTAGCTCTTATAATCTCCCAAAGGTCAAACTTCCAGGTTTCTAAAAACTTCCATCTTTAAAATATTGCACAGGATGCTTCAAGAGGAACATGGAAGAGTCTAATTCTAAGGCCAAGAGTTTGTGGTTCTATATCCCGTTAACAATAAAACAGAAGCTAAAGGCAGGAGAAAGCTGCCTAAGAAAGCAGAGAGTAAGTGTTAAGTGCAATGATTTCTTCAGAGAAAAAGCTGCTGTAAGAAGGCGGGAGGCAGGAATGACTTCAAACTCAGAAGCAGAATTTGTGCTGATCCTTGAAGCTCCGCGATGTACCGAGCAGAGCATGTACAGGAGGGAATTTGAGGGGCAAGGGGTGATGGGCATGTGGGCAGTGAATTCTGACCCTCTAAGAAGTGCTGAGTGGGGAAGATGAGGTGGCCGGCCAGCACTCACGTGTGGTGATGGAGCAGGAGCAAATTAATCTGGAGAGTCTGACTGAGGCCAAACGTGCTCATCTGGGTGCCTTTGGGGTTTAACTCAGAATTAAGGTCATCAAACCACATATTTGTGGTGTGACTTACCCGGGGAGATGTGGCTCAACCATTATGGTTTAAAATCCAGAATCACACCCGGAGTTCATACCAGCTGAGTGAGGACCAATGATGCTCTTTTGGTGGAAAAAAAAAAAGTCATTATTCTTACATGAGTATAATTTCTGGGCATGCACTTTCATAAATGTGCATTTCCCTCTATCTTGAGTGCCAGAAAGGTAATTCTTTTATACAGGTGCATGAAGATAAAGACTCCAAAGTACTTTACTAAAGGCATATTTAATCCACCTTTAAAAAATCTCAGAGGGCTGAAAAGGCCTTTGAATCTTGAACATCAAAAATCACTGTGTCCCAGTAGCCTTTATAAGCAGGAGTAAGTAATGGGGACCCAAACAAAGCATTTTATTCAGGATTTTGTCATATTTGTGTGAATGTACAGATTAAAGTAATTCATATTTCTCTAAAGGCTGTATGTATGTGGTACACTGAATTCTTAGTATTAATCCTATTGGCCACTGGGCTCTGGGCAACTGCTAGGGGGAGCTGATAGTTAACACTTCAAGTGCTGCCTACAGAGCTCCCAAGTTTGTCTTAGAAATCAAGGCTGCATGAGTCATGGTCCTGAGTCACTGCACAGTGTCGTGGTCCCATCATGCTCTCTGATATGACTGACAGGACACTGCCATAATCTATGCTTTCTCCCTTCACCCCCTGATGCTTAGGGTAAAAAGTAGGTGATCAGCCTCAAAAAGTTGTAAGTTAGTCATTATTTGAAGGTGTATGGGGAGCAATAAATTGTCACAGGTGGGCACCTCGCTGATTCTCTTCACTATATAAGGATTTGCAAGGTAGGTGTATAAAGGATATAAATACACTGGCACGTTGGATTCTGATACTAGAGACTCCTACTATTTGTAACTAGGCACGGTGGAATTCAAGTGGCTAGTAAGCTCACTTTGAGGTGGAGACAGTATCCCAGATGCTCCAGGTACATTCAATACAATCATAAGGACACCTATAAGAAAAGTGAAACAAAAGAGGGTGATGAGAAAGACTGAGCCAGCCATGACTGGTATTTATGTAGGTAGGTCACAAGCCAAGAGAAGGGGCGGCGTCTAAAATGTGGAAAACATAAGAGAACGGATTTTCTCGAGAGCCCTGCAAGAGGATCACAGCCCTGCCAGGGCCCTGTTTAGTTCCATGATACTCATCTCTACTTCTGACCTCAAAAACATAAGATCATAAACTTATGTTATTTTAATCACTAGAGCTGCAGTAATTTATTCAAGCAGCCACAGATGTTAAAATGTTCTTATCGCTCCCTAAAATAATGTCCATGTACTGCAGCACTTTTCCTAGAGCAGAGTTAAGTTCCACAGGACAGGTTTCAGTAACACTTCAGGAAACTGTCTTCTAACAACCCTCTGTCACCAAGCTCAACTCTCCTCTTGCTCTTGCACATATCAGTCCCACAGCTACACAGGACAAGCCATTCTGTCCATCCCAGGCCAGGTTGTGGCTTCTACTCAGAATGCTCTGCCTCAAGTCATCTCTCTGAGCCCAGCACTATTTTATTTGTCCCGCAGGGCCCCATTCAAATACCAACTATGTCTGCCATCTTTCACCTTCAGGAAAATGCAATTTTCTCTCCCCTCAACAAAAGGCTAATAGCATAGCATGCACAATCAGTTTCCTTTAGCTTGGGAACAGAAATCGTTTTAAATTTTGTTGGCTAAGTTGGTTTCCTTTTCTTTATTGCATAGTAGCAAAGCATATATGGCCCCTCCTGCTGCGGAAACTCTCTGCAGTAAGCCTTCCCTGATCTACGTAAGAGAAAACTAGTTTTATCATTGTTAAGTACCCAGGAGTTGAGTAAAACAGGTTCGTGGTGAATAAGATAAAAGGAGGATTTGAGGAAAAGTCACTTGTGAGAAAAAGAAAAGCAGGAGGTAAGATTTCCCCAAAATTGGAGAGACTGGAGGAGAGAAAGGTTGAAGAGTGGTCCCATAGAGGAGAAGCCCTGCTAGACGGGTTGATTCCTCACTGCCACAAAGCCCCAGTGTCTTTGTGGAGTGAACCATCTGGATCCCCATCATCATCCCCTCTTAGGAAGAATACCATCAGCTGGGCCTGGTGTCTGAACCCAGAGCGAGGCAACCATATTGTGTGCTGCAGACACTCCTCTATGACTGAAAGGTTGAGATGCTAATCCCAGGCTAGTATAAACATACCTAATTAGAGCTATAGGTTTTCCCAAAACAATAAAGCTGAGTTGAGATCTGAGAAAAAGATCCTATAACATAAGAACATTTGGAGAAAGAAGCAGGGAGACACCCTTACAATAGAGGAGGAGACGGCAGGGACACGGCTGAAAGCCAGGAAGCACAACTGACTTCCAGCCATCAGGCACTGATTCTCCCTCAGAAGGAACCAACATGTCCAGTTGCTTCCGGACACTCACCTCTATTGCTTTTTACACCACACAGTTCGCAAATCAAAGGAACAATGACTGTGTAAGTCCCCAGAAAGAAACATGTCAGCAAAGAGAAGGCAAGAACGCCCAGAACACAGGAATAAGGAAGCCTAGGTTATGGCACCATGGCAGCAGGAGACCCATATTTGCCCCTTGCCACTTCACTTTCATGGGCCATTTCATTCATGCAAAACATTAGAAATCAGACAAAAGATACAGCTCAGCAGTAGAGAGATTCCCTAGTGTATATGGAGCCAGCTGTTGAGTCATAACCTTGCCAAATAAATAAAATAATGTTAAAAATTATACTTTACAACTAAGTTTACAATGTATTCACAACATCATAGATATAATCAGTTGTCACTAAGGGTGGGAAGAATTTAAAACTCTCATGGGCACCTAGAAATAGTTCCAGCTGTTCACAGGGTCTTCCAGTGAGTCAGCCAGTCTTGTAGGTGTAGAAGTAAAAAGATCAAGGCCTTTGAGCTGAGGCCACTGGTTAACTATATTTCTGCACAGTGCACATTCTACAGGACATCTGTACTGGGGTTTTCTTTGATTTTATACAACAGTTGTCTGTGTGGTTAGCTGAGTTAGTCAGCTTTTCACTGCTGAAAGCAAACAACTGCTGCACACAAATGAATGGAGAAAGAGTGAATTTTTGCAATCCGTTTCAGAGGTTTCAGTGTGTGGTTGTTGCTCCAAGACAGAAACATCACCGTGGAAGTGTGTCATGGTGCAAAGATGGTCTCTTCATGACAACCACACAGAGGAGAGGAGGTCACACCCCTGTAACCTACCCAGACCCACTCAGAAGAATTCTTCAATAATCCCCTATGCTTTTCTCAGGGTAACAGTCACAATCACTTGTCACAGTAACATTGTGTGGAGACTTCAGTATAGTGTAGGCCTTTAGCATGGCAATGTAGTAGGTAATATGAACACCACATGTCACATATTGGTAAGTACTATGAAGTAGGAGGATATATTGTAGATATTTGATACATGTTTTCTAATCATGTTAAGAAGAAAAACAGATAAAAAAAACTATGCAATAAAACATAGTTTGTCTTAAGATTGTTCAAATCAAGAATCATCCTAACGTTTTCTAGACATGTTCACTTAGCTTAGTCATCAGAAATGTTCTTCCTCCTACTCAAGCAAGACCTGTGCCCATCCAAGGCAGGACAATTAATTATCCACTAGTTTCCAGATTTCAGCCTCTCCATTCTTTAGCAACCACCCATTAGACACATTTTCAAGATGAGAAGGGCACATCCAATATTCAAAGTAGAGAACTTAAATTTCACCCACAGAACTTTCTTTATTATATACAAACTGAAGAATTATGAGCAAGGTACACCTATCTCCAACCAGGGGAGGGAAGATCAGTTTAAATCAGTGGCATTTGCCTCATTATGGGAGTACAGATAAAAATATGCATTTCACAGAAACACATTCTCATTCAATTGCACAAAGTATGCATTTTTATACATTTCCTACAAGCCAGTGGGGAATATGCAAAGAAATAGAGAATGATCTATTTAACAGTCAAGTTAAGGACCATACATTTATTTGAGAAGACAAAAATATATTTAATAGCTTAAAAATAATGATCAAAGTAACATTAATTTAAAACTAGCCTAAGAAAAACACAACTAGTAAAGTTCATGAAGATAATCTGATCCAACTGCTTTGTGTATATTGTTTATAAAATAGGTTTGATCTCCATCCTGCCCAAAGAGTTTATACACTGTCAGAGCTAGGCTGCCTCTGGTTGGCTCTTGGAAACTTTTTCATATTATGTAACTTGTCAATCATCAAGTTATATAAACTGCTTCAATTAGAACCTATATTCTGTCAAACAGAATGAGCATTCTTAGATAAAAGAATTTTACATTATCATAAATTCCAATATCTAAGCAGTCTTCTATATAGTAGACACTCAAGAAAGATTAAACAAAAATGTAAACACATAAATAAAACAGGAATATTTTTTAATTGGAAATGTACATACAAGCTCACCTTAGATGATATTTTAGTACTATATTCAAACTACATAAAATGCTTTACTGCAAAAAACTTCACAATTACTTACCTTTGAAATGTTGTTCCTAAACCTTATTAGGTATACTATAATGTATCTTGTACAAACTCCAAACTTTAAAGAAACATGATGTCAACAACTTAGGGCTGGTCTCTAATTTGCTTTTTTTTTTTTTTTTTTTTTTTTCTGAGACAGGGTCTGCTTTGGAGTGCAGGCTATATGTACCTCAGGCAAGCCTCAAACTCAGCAATCCTACTGCCTCTGCCTCCCGAGTGCTTGAATAACAGGCTTGAGCCACCAAGCCTGGCATTTGTGGTATATGGTACTGATTGCTGGTAGGCATGAGTCACCATGCCCACTATTGCTTTATGTGGTTACCAGAGATCAAACCAGGGATCTTGTGCTTACTGGGCAGCCCCCAGAACCACTGAGCTAAATCTCCAGCCCCAGAATTTTATTTTGAACAGTGAAATTCAATGTCTGATAAACAATGTGAAGAACACTGCTATAAATAGCAGGTTGTCCAAATGACTGAATATTCAGGTTATAATTTACTTTTTACAAATGCATATATTTTACATTATTTTGTATTTTACTACTTTAAAGTATATTTCTAGAAATTGATTTACCATTTTAGAATGATCACCAGCACATCTGAAATGAGCACATTATTTGAATAACTCATATGGCAGTGCGGTGCTTCTGAAACTAAAAGGCATATAAGTCACTGGGCAGCCTGTTCAATTATAGATTCTCACTTATCAAATCTGAAGTGGGCCTTGGATTCAACATTCTGATGTTGTCACTGCTGTGTCATGGAACACACAGTAAGTATCAAAGATACACTGTATTGACTCACAAATTGTAACACATGATATAGTTTAAGCTCATACATGATTTTGGAGCCTGAGCCAAAAGTCCAAACCAGTAAGTCTTCCAGGACCCCATGTAAGAGATGATTATTTTTTTCTTTTTATTGCCATTATGCTCACACAGCTAATATTGAGAAATTAACTATAGAAAGACAAATTGTAGCTCATCATAGTTCTCTAAGTCAAGATCTCAAACAATATGGTTAAAAATTAACTGTGGCTACATTTAAAAAAAATTTTTTTTTGATGACAGCCTCAGAAGATAAACTTCATCAAAGTATTCTTCAGACAAATAAATACAGTGTTACATTTTATCAGTCTCACACAGGAAAATATTACATTTCACCACAGTATTTTCTATTTGAAGATGTGTCTCCAAAAGATATTACCAAAGGAAAGGAGTCAATCTAAAAATGCTGTATACTATGTGATTTTAAATACAGGAAATTTTGTACAAGAACAAACCATGGGGACAATAAAAGGACCACGGATTATCAGATACGTCTACGTGCTGCTCCAAAGTGGTTGCATGTCCCATACGGGCATCATACCCACAGAATGCACCCCCCGAGATGAGTCCTCACGTGCACTGAGGATATTCTATGGTAGATACTCCTGTGGGCTCATCCTGTGCAACAGAGGAACCATTCTGCTAGGAGTATCTCTAGTGAGGGCACTGTACCTACTTGTGTGGAAACAGGTGTGGATGGGAGGACATTGCTCCCCATTTTGCTGTGAACCTGTAATTGATCTAAAAAATACAATCTTTTAAAAGTCATAGGATAGAGAAACGGCACATTCCCACAAATGTGAAATTCATAGAACTTATTAAGCAATACTATTACTGACCTAGGATTATGGATTGACTTTCTTATAGGACTTTTTTTTTTTTTTTTTTTTTTTTTTTTT
>PVIC010029649.1:0-22386 GCA_004025085.1 Thryonomys swinderianus
GAAGGAAGGAAGGAAGGAAGGAAGGAAGGAAGGAAGGAAGGAAGGAAGGAAGGAAGGAAGGAGATTGAAGAGACTCAATTTTTGAATAGTTTTTCCCCCCCTGAATTCACCATCTGGAAAGCCTGTGATTGATTAGCTTTGGCCTCCCCATTAAGTGTCAATATAATCAATGGGAATTAGTAGACGAGGGTCATTACATATATAATTTGCCTGCTGTGTAAATAAAAATGAAATTGTTTAAATTTTGCAAGAGAAAAAGAAAGTGAAAATAAGGAATGACAATTTGTTTGTTAGAGAAAGTGGAGGCCATTGGAATGACAGTTTTTGGAAGTGTGGAGCAGTTTGGCTAAGAATAGGAATGAAGGATATTTTTTTCCAGTTTATCATCGCCAGAGTGAGGAAGTGTTATTCCCTCTCTTGCTTGCATACACTGCCAGTAGTGCCTACTTTACGTATGTAAACATCGGGGAAGAGAAGTAGATGTCTGTTACCTGAAGGAGATTTTTTTTTTAAAGGAAAAGCACAATTTTTACCTTTTTTTTTGTTGTTGTTGTTGTTTCTCTCGGCAGGTAAAACAGAAAGGGGCTCATACTCATCTTATGGGAGAGAATCAAACCTACAGGGTTGTCACCAGGTAAGTGTGAACCTCGGCTGGGGAAGGGTTGGGGGAATGAATCTGAGAAGTCGGTGTGTTTAGTAAATTTTGATTGTGCATTTTCAATGTGACGCCGAGAGACCCAGAAATTCTGCTGTTGACTGTCTTTAAGTATTGAAATAACAGAGAGCATGGAAGTAATAAACACCTCATCTTTAGATCTCTGTCGGATCAGAACTACACCCAGTGGCTTGTTTTTATTTGTTAATCCATCAGCCAGGACCAGTGGCACTGTTTGCAAACCAGCAATGCCGGGTTCTATCAAAGGAGTTTATTTACAATTAAGAACCTAAGAATTTCTTGCACAGGAAATGCTTCATGGAGCCCTGCATCAGACCCTGGGTTCACTGACTCTTGCTCTAAAATATAGTTTTCAGAGACTGTATGATGTTGTGTGAAAACAGGGTAGTATTGAGGGATAAAAATGTCTGTGAAAATATGATTTGTTGTCCCTTTTTGTTTCTGAATTGTTTTTGGCTGGAAGTCAAGGCCAGCAGGCTAACAGTAAAGCCGTCTCAAGGGAAGCATGCGTGAGCTAGAAAAATAAGAATACTTTAATTAAATAATAAAATGCCAGTGTAATACAAAGGTATAGCGTGTGTGTGTTTCCGTGTATATACACTGTGCATTTGTATACTTGCAACTCTCCGGAGAGAGCCCATTTCTAAAAATACCTCCAGTAGGTAAAATTGGAAGCTTTGTTAAGACAATTGAGATTTTATAGATGATTTCTTTTTAAATTTCAGTACAGGTGTTTCTCATACACTTAAATTTGTAAAATGCATACTTTGTATAAGAGGTTTGATTTCTTCAGGAAACTTTTGTTATAATTTAATAATACTCTAACATTCAAAGCTGGCTGCTGTTTCATTACTCACCCAAACAAAATATACATTCCTTCCCTGTGCTGCAGAAAGGATGCTCGCCCTTTTGAGCTCTTTTCACTCTTTCATTTTTTTAATAATATGGAAAAAATCCATGCGAGATTTTTAAAACAACCTGTTTAATGTCTCTCTAAGAAACGTAACCACACATGCATTTTCATGATGAAATAGAGTGTGTGAAGGAAGAGGTAGCATTCTGGTGGGTCCTCCCCCCACCCCTTATACATTTGCATTTTTAAAGTTGACTCCTTTGGCCCAGTTGCCAATTCAGTCATATTCGGCATCTAGAAGATTTGTTGCAATGAGGTGAACAGTGCTTGGTTAAGATCTCCTGCCGGAGTGCAGTTCATGGCAGTTTGTTTGGAAAGAATACTGCAGGAAAGAAATTTACAGCCATTCCAGCGCAGCGGAAACATCTTTGGAATGTGAGTGCACATGTTCGGGGCAGATAGTCTGGGGACGAGCCTCTCAGGGCTGGGTCTCTGGTGTAAAGCTCTCAATTCCTGCAGAAGAGCCGGTTCCTGTGGATCTGGTTTCTGAGGGTCAAGGGGGAGGTCACTAGAGTTTTGGGGAGAAGAAAGTTGACAACATCCTTCCTTTTTGCAGATGGTCGTGGCAGAGGTCTCTGTTTTGCAGGGGCCCTTAGGCTGGCCATTGAGAGAATAGGCTTCCTCACCCCTGTGTCCTTTCTTACTAATAGGAATTGGCGTGATTCCTCCCAGACACAAAGATTTCCTCTGCTGAGTAAGCGTGAGGCCCCTTAACTTGTGAAAGCACCGTCCAGGCTGTGTGCGTCTGCCTGTGCACAGAGCACAGACCTTCCTCCCTCCGTTTGTGGGGAATTCTTCCCTCGGGTGAAACTGAGGTTATTTTAATTTCTTTTTTTTTTTTTTTAACACAAGGTGAGAAGTGGAAAGGGTCGGGGGCGGGGGTAGAGATGGCTGGCTGGCATGTGGTGGCCGAGTTTCTGGCCCTTGGAGGTTCCTTCTGAGACGCTGGTGTCCAGGAAAATTCTTTTGTATGGAGATGAGACTGTATCTGCTTTTCTTAAGAAGCTTTTGGAATCTGGCTGTGGAGTGTACATTATTTGTGCTACATGATTGGGAGTCTAACAAGGACTGTCTGTTTGCTCAGCGTGGGCCAAGAGTATCCATAAAGAAGGTGATTGATTATTTAAGGATAAAGAAAGGGAAATGTTGGAAATTGCCTGTGTGGGGAACTAGGGCCTAAGGATGAGAAGTGTACTGACCACTCATTTTTGCTCTCTGTGAAATTTGTGACTAGAAGACCATAGTGTGTCTTCAGTGAATCAGTCTCTTGCGTTGTGTTGTTCTTTGAATCCCTGTCTTCTACACCAGCTATACAAACCAAAAAGAAAGGCAAAAATCTCAGTGTCCTGGGCTTCACGTCTAAATAGCAGAGCACAGCTGAAATGATTCCCCACTGTGTGACAAGGTGAGTGACTCTTGGGGAAAGAGCTTGTGTTTTGTCCTATGTGCTACATTATTAAGAAGCTGGACAGAAAACCTTTAGAGGATCCACCCTAAGGAGCTGGCCTTTCTGTACCATCACAGTGTGTCCTGTGGATGCAAAGGGAGAAGCAGTGTTGTAAGGGAACATGCTTATTTCAGTCCTGGTGGCTTTTTGTTGGATAAAAAGAAATCGTGGTGGTAGCAACAGGTACTAAGACACTCTCTTGGAGGAATTATTACTGAGAGAAATGAGTTGTTTCAAAGGTCCATCAGGTTACTGATCTCACACGTGTGCGCGTGTGCACACACACACACAATTTCTCTTAAAGAGATAATGTTAATCCACTTTTTAAAATAGATATTTCAGCAGAAAAACAATTTGGCAGGCTCTTTATCATCAATTAAGTTGTTTCTAGTGAAATTATGAGTAGTAATAATTCAAATTTATTGATGTATTTCCATGTGGAATTATCAGAAGTAGTCATTTTTTTGAGACTTGAAATTTTGTGGAAAATAAACCAATGAAATAAACTATTAGGCAAAAAATTCGGCTAAATAGAAGTTTTAAAGTTTATGCTAAATACGGAAAGAATAATTTAAATCAAATTGGGGTGTGGAAATTACACCCAGGCTTAAAACTTCGCTGCCAAATAGCAACCTCATACTACTTTAACAGGCAGAGAAAATAAAACTTATAATGGAAAGTGTGACAGAGCGAACATGAGTGAAAATAAGCTTTTTTGCATGATAACCCGACCTTAATCCTATAAGAGCAAATGCCTAATTTTTAACAGGTATCATTGCAAATCACAGAAGGTATAAAGTAGCCCTCGCCTTGGATGCCTTTGTGCTTTGAATAGGATAAAACGTAAATGCTTAATAAATAGCTTAATGATAAAACTTGAATGCTGGTTTGTAAACTTTTACTTAGCTGTAAAAAAATCTCGTTTTTTTGAATGAGAGATGAGGTCAACCCAAATGACCACCATTAGGGCAGAAGTTTTCCCTTGAATGCAAGTTCAGCATTGATCAAGAGTTGTTTGTCTTTTTCCTGGGATACAGCATGAGTCTAAAGCCATGGTCTCTTTATTAGCATTTCCTGAGTAAGATGGATATTGTGAGAGAGCTTGATTCACAGAAAACTGGATCCTGAGACCAATCAAATTAGAAAGAAGCTTAGGAGTTGGCCTGTGTTTTCCTGAGCGCTCCCTGGGTGATCCTAATGTGCTGCTAGGTTCGATCAGTTCTGAGAATGTTCTTTAGAAATACATTTTATATAATCTGGCATTACTGCTGACCTTGATAAAGCTTTTAGACATCTTGCCTTAATTAGATTATTCAGCACAGAGAAATACTTACTGCATGTGACCTTCATTTAAAAGACAGTGAAAATCTGTGGCTTCTTGAAAATCAGGAAGATGCCTTGAAATCTGTGTACAGAATACTGCTACTGAATGTCCCAGCCCATATCCTGTTTCCTCTGTAAAGACCAAGCTTTGCCCTCATCTGAATTCATTTATTTTCTTAACAAATAAGCAAGTAGGACTACACTGATAAAGCTATTTGATGTTTAAATCATAAAACTGATGGTTGGAATTTAAGAAGTAAGCCTTATATAACAGTATTTCATTTTTCAGCTCCCCAAATGTTGAAGCAATAGAGGAAATGGGTCTTCTCTTTATTTAATGCGTTGTTCGTAAACCTACTCATTTTTATTATTAAAATTAAACATCATATGGCTGATTCTAACATGAATTACACACTTGAGAATTGATTTTTATTATTTTATTTTTGATATGAAAGGCTTAACAAATAGCTTAATGCTAAAACTTAAAGATTTTTTATCTGAAATAAATAGGATATTAGAAAAAATTACATAATCCTTTTGTCCGTTAGGAAAATGGGCTATTTTGAACATATGTAAACAGATACATATTGCTTTTTAATTTGACACTGAGCATAAATGTTTCTTCTCAGCGTTGAATAATCCCATCCAGGTTCTGTGTATGCATCTTCCTTAGATCCTCTTCTATATGGAGTCCCCGCTACACCCCACCCTAGTTCTCTGCTTTCCCTTTACATGCTTTTTCAAATGTGCCATTATTTATGTTTGTTGGATGCTTGTTTCCACCAGGATTCTGTAAGCCCTGGAGGGCAGGGACAATACCTATTTTATTTTACACCAGAGTCCCGTGTGCCCTGTAGGATAGTAATTGTGATCTATTGTTTATTTCCCCAGCACTTTTGGAAAACGTTTTGAAGGGGTAAAGTTTAAATAGCAGTGTATGTGAGCCAAATAGTGAGCAATTTTTTTAGGCTTAGGGAAATCAGAAAATAATCCTCAGTTTGGGAATCTTTCCTCCTCACCTGCTGTGGAACGGCCTGAGGCTCATGCTCTGGAGACCCTCCTGTCACCTTCTGTGAGCAGAGTGCCTACCTGGTTGCATCGCTGGGTCAGGCCTGCACACATGGACAGATGTAGGAAAAGGAAGTGTTGATGTTCGGCACTGTTTCTGGTATTGTTATTGGAACCAAAGGTCAGAATTCTGGTTTGATTTTTAAATGTAGCATTGTGAACTGTAGGTCGGGATATTTGCAATCCAGATAGTTTCAGATGTAACAGGAGTTGAGTTGCGGTGTATATGGCCCCCCAACTCGGCCCTCACAGAGCAGTAATTTTGAGATAGTAGCTCACTCCCAGGGAGGGTCACTATGGGTAGAACCTTTCCTCAAAGCCATGCAGACACTTAACAGATGGGAGAAGGGGTCTGCTCTGGCAAGCTAATATTTCTTGGTCCTCTAGTGCTGGGTTGGGCAGTAGAGAGAAACGGGGGAAAGAGTCTCCAGAACTGTCCCTTCAGTTCCTACCAGCAGCCTCCTGGATGTTGGAGGTGAAGATAAGCTCTATTCCTCTTAAAAAAAAAAAAAAGTAAGGTTTTATAGGTCTTGCTGTATTGTCCAGGGTAGTCTCGAATTTCTGGGCTCAAATAATCCTCCTGCGTCAGTCTTAAGTAGCAGAGACTGCTAGTATTCTTTTTTAAAAATTTTTAATCTTACATAGTGAAAAATTTCAACATCTAGAAAAGCTGAAAAACTACTAAAGATGCCATGTATGCATCATATAGATGAAGTGGTTATTTTTTTGTTATGTTTGTATTAATGTGCATATGATACAGATACGTATGTTTTTCAGAGACTCATTCTAAGTGGCAAATCTAAGATTTCAATTCTGGTTTTCAGTATACAGAGCTCTAGAATAGGACACTTTTCTTTTTTGGCCAAAATACTGTTACTAGCCCTAAAAAAATTAGCAATGATTTTTCCTAATCAAAATTCATATTCAAACTGCTTCAGTTGTCCCTTTGAAAATTATTTCACTGCCTTTTAAAAAAACCATTACATTTACAGATGGCATTTGGTTTCTGTCTTGTTATAATTTCTTAAACTAGAGTAGCTCCTGTTTTTTTTTTTTTTTTTTTTCCCTTTTCATTTCTTTAAAGAGGCCAGACCAGGCCAGTTTGTCTTATAAAATATCACCCTTTCTCAAATTGTTGGGCTATTTCCTTGTGTTGGTATTTAACTCATTCGTCCTTTGGTTTGCCTACAGACTAAAAACTGAGCCTAAGGATGATTAGATGAGGTTGAGTGTTTCCAGGTAGAGGAGTTCAAGGATGACACCAAGTGCTTCTCAAATTATGTGCTAGTGACCATGTTGACGGGATCACTTGGTAAAGGTGGCTGTGGCGGATCACTCCACTGCATGAAAACCTTTCCCACTTTGCAAATGGCAAATAATCTTTATGTCGTTATTTAGGCACTGAGCAAATAGCCCCTTTCCCCAGCACCATTTGACCTGGTTTCCTTTCAGCATACCTTGATAATCCATACCTGAGCCAGTGGATTGTGGACTGGTGATTTAAAAAAAAAAAAATCCAGTCATTCTGTCTACATGTATAGCTGACATTCTGCAGAGAAGAGCTTTTATTCTTCATAGTAACCGCCAATGCTCGTGTTTCAGAATATACTAGTGTAATATCTGTAACCTTGTTTTAACATGTTCTTTAACCTGGAGACTGCTGTCAACATTAAAGCATTCATCGTAGGGTACAATGATAAGAGAAACAAGGCTCAGGCTGACAGAAAGGCTGAACTATAGGAGATGGAAAATCATTGTAGGAATTGCAAGTCAGTTTCCTTGCAATCCCAACTCCAGTATACTTTTCTTGAAATTTGCAGCTTGGTGGCAGTCTCTGTGCCTAGCTGTTAGCTTAGTCTTGTGGTTCACCCTGACGTTTCTCTGAATTCTCATTTGGCCCTTTTGGATGGTAGTATTGCTGGTAAACATCTCACAAAGGCTGGCCGTCAGGGCTGACCAGCTCACTCCGCTGGGTTGCTGTGGTGTTGTATGAAGCGGCTGTATCAAGGATCAGCCAGATATCAGAAATAATCCCTGCCCCAGTCCAGTTGTGGCTGAAGAGTTAATGTCAAAATGAATACATTTCTAAAAGAAAGTTTGGGCTTAGTCTAAGGAAGCCTGGAGAACGAATGGTAGGTCAGTGTAAACCTCTAAGGAAGCTGTTAACTTTCCTCATTTCATAATTTCTAAAGTGATGATCAGAGAATTGAGGCAAACGTTTGCCAAATCACATTCCAAGTAAGTTGCAGATTCAGGCTTTGACTTTTGATGTGCCTGGTTTCACAGCTAGGGCTTTTCCACCTTGGGCTTCCTGCTTCCCACACCCATGCTGTGTCTGGGCTCAAAGGTTTGTATTATATCCTATCTAGAGAACCACTTGCATTAGGTTTCCAGCCCCCTGCAGAACCTGTATGTCACACACAGGCGCGCGCGCGCGTGCGCACGCACACACACACACACACACACACACACACACCCCTAGGATGCAGTAGTATCATCACCCAGGTCTGTTTGCTGTTGGCTACAACTCTGAATGCAGCTGCAGGGCCGAGGCAGGGAGAGTACAGAGGAAGCAGACACATTGCTCCTGACTCTCCTCCTGCCTTAAAAAAAAAAAAAAAAGATGATGTGAATAATCTATGCAGCATCATCCTCTGTCTTCACGTGTGTGCTCTTCTGCAAACCAGTGAGGATTTCCTGGGAAAAGGCTGAGGTGGAATGTGCCAATTCACATTTTAGCAACAGCCAAATATATAGATGTGTGTTAAGTGTGTAGATTATATATTTGATTTTTGTGCAGTGCAGGCAGAATGTTTTTCTGTTACCCGCATTTAGGTTTATCGTAGGTCACATTATTGTTCCCAAAACTCAGCAAAGTTCTAAAACAGTACCTTTAGCAGGCTCTTAAAAATGACCTGGTAACTTCTCAGTTGTGGAATATAACACACTTGTGAAGTACATTAAGTGACAGAGTATGTGTTTAAGATAGGCAGGTTTTATACGACAGTTCACAATAGCTAGTGCATAAGGCATTGAAGTTACTGTGAGATGATTTATGCGGTACCAAAGAGAGAGAGACTTCTAACCTCTGAATTGAAATTTCACTAGAATTTTTGGATTAGCATCTCCATGGTTAGGGCAAGCATTGGGGGTTTATAATAACCGCTAGCAATTAGGACAATTCTTCATCATTATATTTCTGATGTATAGGGAAAAAGGAGGAAAAACGTCAATGCACAGCCAAATCATTGATTTAATTCTGAGGTGTGACTGAATTTCACGTTGAAATGTACCCTAAATATCACGCAAAAACCAGGAGAGTCTGTGCAAGAGCTCTTTGCTCAAAGGAAGGTAACCAGATTTTTTTAAGATGAAAAGACAGAAATATTTATTCCTTTGTCTAAAGTCAGGCTTGGTATTATTTTGTCATAAAAGAACCGTATTCTAAAACTCAGACTAGGATGAATACTGAAAGATATTTTCAGAACTCCCTAATCTGAAGTAAAAAAGACACTTGAATGACTTTAAAAAAAATACTTTGGACAAGAATAGATATGCCTGAGTCTACTGCTGGGCCTGATAGTGATGACCTGTACGAATCAAGGCACTTATCCTTTGAAACATTGTGTGCACTCTGTGGAAATTCATGTGGATTTGTTTACATAACCTTTCACTCCCAGATAACTCCACCCCATTTCCCCAAGTATGGACTTGTGGGAGGATAGAACCAAAACAGGCAGATTACTTAGATGCATTTCCTTCAGCATTTCTATCAGGCAAATGTTGCTTTTTTCATAGCATGGCCTTTATTTATGTCATGCTTTTCTTTGTATTAACAAAGAGAGAAGTCACACTTTGGGGAATTGTGACTTTAACTTGGCACTTCAACGGGTTTCTTTGAATACTGTATATTATCGTTGTTATATTCTTATGGGACTTGGAAAAAACCCACATGTTCCCCCACTTCCATTTTTCTCCTGTTCGTGAGACGTCTCTCAGTAAAGGATTTGTACGAATTTAAGAGCCCAGCTACTTCTTACTCGCAATCCACTTCAGCCCCAGGTTTGCATGCATTTGGGCAACAGTGATTCGATGGTAAGAAGCTGTGGAGAAGCAGTGTTATGGAGGATTTTAAGCAGTGACCATCCTCCAGAGCACCCTGCGTGGGGGTCTCTGTGCATCAGGATTTGACCATGCATGCACGCAGAATAATCCACGCTCATTTGTAGTGCCATAATGAACAGCAGGGCATAGAGTCTTTCCTGTTTTATTGGCATTGTATACAGTAAGTTATTAAATTTCATCTCTGTAATACACCTGCAGGAAAATAACAAAACATTGCTGCACTTAAAGAACATGTGTGTGTGGTACAATGCCCTCCCCTATCATTTTGACACCCCCCAACAGCTGCTTACAGATTTCAAGATCCATTGTATATATTCCCTCGAGCCTACCTCTAATAATCGAGACACATCTGCCATTGCAGTATTATAGGCATATGTAGTTTTATTGAAAACTATACCTGTAAAAAAATTAAATAACTCCTACCTCAATTAAATTGGCAAGCTACTTTTTGCAAAGATCGTATTGCGGACCTCCTGAGACCCAGTGAGTTCATTTCATTCTTGTATTACAAATCACTAAATATGTTATTTTTTATTTAGCTGAATAGTTAGCTTTTTTCATGCTTTGATGATAGGGTACTTTCATCTCTCCTCACTGTTGTTTTCCTTCTCACTTCATCTTTACATACAAATAATACTGTGTAAGCTGCAGGAAGCAAACATTGAGAGTCTAGGCTCAATAGACACAGGATCAATAAAGTAAATGGGAAAGGTTAGCATGCAGTTTTAACAAGCATAAGGTTATAAAATCAGGTTTAAATTCTTAACTCATCTCGTACATTAATTAAGTCCCCCCCAAGCTTCTTTGAGACCTGTGTGATGATCATGATGGCAAAGTAGGACATGACCTGAAGAGGAAATAAGTAAGTTGGTCAAGTTAGCATATGAAGGTAAATTCCTGTTAGATTAAAGACCTTATCATACCTCTTTCCCTTTTTTTGAGTAAAGGTTGGATGAATAAGGGCTGTTCAACAAGTAGATTTTATCCAAAGAAAGAATAATAGTAAAATATTAAGTGATATAAAGGCAATTCTTACTATAAGCTTATTTTTTTAGGATGTCTATATAGGTTTATTTGGAGCTGATCACTCCAATATTGCAGTGGTTTGACCAAGAAAAAAAAGTTTGGAAATTTGCTTTATATTATCGAAGAAATAAGTCCAAAGACATGATGCCTACTCCATGAGAGGGAAAATAAGTACATTTAAAAGAAAATGAGAAGGTTCCTCATTGCATACTTTTGTAGAAAAAAAAACTGTGCATGCATGTACTGAGGAACTGACAGGTGCACGCTTTCCCCAAAGGGAGCACAGACGTAAAACATAAATCCTAGAAAGACAAGAAGAAAAGTAGATGATTTCACTGGACAACGTCACAGATAAATACTAAGTTATGACCTGCTACAGAGAGAGAGTAGAAGATCAACTAATGATCAGTAGTCAAGCAGAGAAATAGTTTTGTGTTTAAGCAAATGTTCTCTTTCAAAAGGAGGATTAAAACCAGTTGTCATTGGTTTGAATTGGGGTTCTGATAGCCCGTGACACTATGCTCTGTACTGTTGTCTTCTTATATGTTTTGTTCCACTCATGTTTCCCACTCATTCAAGATTCCATAGGAATTAAAAACTGAGTCTTAGATAAAGTCATAACTTACAGCTAGGATCCAAATGCCCAAGAGAATCAGAATTTAAGATCTTGGAAGGATTTTAACTTTAGCCACATAGACTTTTCTGTAGAAAAATATATTGTGAATTCCGAACCAACTTCTTGAACAAACTTCAGGCCCATAGTAGGGGCTGTGCCTCTACTCAGGCCACACTGCTCTGTGAAGTTCCATCAGGGTTGACTTTATTCCCCTGGTGTGGCCCACCCTCCCACCACCAGTCCTTCTGAAACATGAAGTCTGCCACAGTGAGCTGTGTACCTCAGAACTGTTGTGAGTAGAGTGAGCAGCACAACACGACATCAGTGGTGGTAAAACATATGCTACGGACAGTGACATGTGGCGAAGAAGATGTCAACAGCTGCCAACATTGTGACCTTGTCCCTCCAGGAATCTTTTGGCACCACTGCCACTTGACCTGTCAGCCTGGAAGTCATTAATAAGGACCCACCCCTCGCCACTATTACCTGCCAAATACTGCGGGCATTGGTTTTGAAGGTATAAGTCTTGGGTGCCTTTTCTTTTTTTCAAGGTACAGAACATTTAAGTTAGGGTTTTGTATGTCAAGGGAAGATATCTCTGTGATTTGTTTCTCTCAACTCCTTTTTGAAGAGCCTGGTAAAAGTTCTTGAACCTTTGACTGGCTCTGTTCAGAACAGCTTACAAAGCAAATTTTAATTTCATTGTCCTAAGTGTTTCATCTCTAAAATACCGTGGTGCACTTTTCTGAAATTTATTGCTTCCAAGATCGGAGCTTCCTATGAGCTTCATCCAATGGCTTCTTTTGTGTCCTGGTGGAAATAATTTTATTTTTGCTGTAGATAGTTATAGGTGGCAATAAGATGTAGACATCCTAGGCCTAAAGAGCCTCAGGCAGATACTAGAGCCTTCTAGAATGTCCAACAATAAAATATTTAATCAGATATTCATTGTGGGTGTTCAATCAATCTTTATTATGAAATACTACCCTGTATTACAATGAAAAGTAAGATTAATGTATAGGTGGAGGACTTGAGCTAATAGTATAATTAACTCTTGGCTCTAATACTTGGAACTGTTCAAATTTATATTCTAGTATCTTAAAGTAAAATGTGTCAGTAATCTAGTATCTGTGACTAAAGAAAAGCAAATCATTCGCTGAGTTGTGCTTTTGACTTTGGATTCCATTGACTGAATTTCCCCTCAGAATTAGTCCTTCCATCTGTGTTCTTTGGTTCGCTCACCAACCTCACTGCCACAATGGAGCATACCTGGTTTCCTGTACCTCTGTGAGCCCTAGTTTCTAGACTCTCTCATTTCTGCCCCCCATAAGACCAGAGACCCTATTTCTCACTCACTGGCCCCCCCCCAGTCTCTCTCCTGGCCGCCTCTGTAACCCTCATTCATACCTTCTTTATGAACACCTTTCCCCCTGCTGCTATAATGGCCATCTCTACAACACCTGAAAACTGCTGTGCTCAGGCTCCACTTCCTGCAATGGCTTCAAGGTCCTGTCTTTAGCCTGGCGCATAGGCTCATGGTAGCCAGGCCTGTCTTGTTCACATTAGGGCTCTCTAGAGGTACACTCTGTCCTCACCAGCTCCCCCCCCCCGCCCCCAGCCTGGAGGGTCTTTATTATCCTGCTTCCTCGTCTCTTCATTTTTGACTCCACCACCTTAGGTGGTACTAGGGATTGCACCTAGATTTTTCCTCTATTACTTTCTAAAATCTATGATAAAGTTGGGTAGTTTTCAGTCATAGTGGGTAGTCTGCCATCTTCTCATGACTGGTTCCAGTCCTTTTTCATGCTAATTTGGGTAGCAATCCTGGGAGGTCTTCCCACTGACCGAGTTGAGGCCTCTCCCTCAGCTTTGTTATCGCTCCAGGACCCCAAACTTCCCATAGTAGATTTCAGTAGCCCTGTGCGCGTTTCCTACGTCCTGGGCTACCTGTCCGCGGTAGTAACTCTGTGTCCCAGCAAGTGGCAGGAAGGACCATGGTCTTCCAAGCATGGAAAAGGCCAAGCAGCTGCAGGAGCACACCGCTGCTGCACCCTGCCCTCCAGGCTTTGCGCCCTGCCCTCTCCCTGGGCATCGTGGTGTTTGGCAGTGGACACAGGGCACAGAGAAGGCCCTTGTTTATTTCTTGTTTAGTGTTGAAATCCTTAAAGATAGAGTGTTTGTGGCAAGGAGAACCCGGATGTCCTCTGGTGCCTAGTCTCACTTCGCAGCCAAGGAGAAGCCGAAAGTCAGGCTGTCAGCCTAAGGGTCAGCCGCGGTGGGTCTCGCCCATGGCCTCCCACAGTGCGAGGAGAATTCCAGTAGTGTGATACTGACGTTTTCCCTTGGGGTCTGTATTCTCTTTCTTCCACAAAACAAAGTAGCCAGTAGCAACCAGAAAACACATCCTGAAGAAATTTCTAGCCGAGTGTCCCTTTGTTCAGCTACCACTGAATTGTACTGTCACAGAGCCAGAGGGTGTCGTTTGCTTGTAAATAGTGAATTTTTGAAATGTCACTGTAACACTGGAAAAATGTTGTCTCAGAAGGTTGCCAAAGTGACAGAATCCCGACATTGTAAATACCAGCCAACGCAAGTGCCCATAAATGACAGGAATAAAATATACTTGACTAAATCCATAATAATCACTGATAACACTGTTTATCCTCGGTGACCAGGAGCTGTGAACTTGGATAAAAAGTACATGTGTGCAGATATCACTAATGTGGCCGAGCCTCTAGCCATTCCAGAATATTTTGATGGAAAAGCTTCTTAAATATGTAAAAGCTTTAGAGCGACTAAGACGCACACGTGTGAGCACGATGTCAGTCAGCCCTGATGGAACCGGGGAGCCTGCGCCCTCATCGCACCGACAGGCCCGATAAGCCCTACCTTGTTCAGCTTAGAGCCAAGCTGTGCACCAAGCCCAGCGGGCAACGCTCCCCGCTTCTCAGCCCACATGATTCCTAGAAGATCCCCTTGCTGCAAGCCCCAACACAGGTACCATGCTGTACGGAGAACGTGTGGAATGGATTTGCAGATGCGCGAGTTCAGGGCCACGCATGGCAAGATTCGGTGAGAAGTGGAACTTAACTTTCACTCTTAGCGTCAGGTGCATCTTCTCGGTCCGGCCGACGTCCCTCTAAGACGCATCGGCTTTTCCTTGACGCGCACTTCCTCCCCTGTGGAAACCATCCCTCCTTTCCCTTTTCTGCTGTAGCGTAAATGTGTCGCGCAGCTATGGGGACTCATAAGAGGGCGGGTGTAAAGGCAGGCCAGCCAGCGCCTCCTCAGTCCCCGTGGTGCAGCTGCTTCCAATGGCCTCAGGTTCTTGACTCCCCAGAAAAGCTTAGGGAACTGTGAAGAGTAAACAGCGTGGGTTTGGACCTTTTCAGTGTTTCGGCTGATGACAGGATATGTGGCTGGGGGTGGGGACAACGACACAGGGCCAGGCCAGCCTTGACATCCACCAGACTGCTCCCTTTCCTGCCGAGGCTGTGCATAGGGGAGCCCGGGGCCACCTGGACCCACTCTGTGGTGTTCACGCATTTAGAAAGTCCTTTTTCTTCTCTTTTGGACCTGCTCGTATTATTTTATTTACCATAAGCATTACCTTCCTAACTAAGGCTAAATAGCTACGATACTAGTACTCCTGATGAGAGAAAGCCCCCAAAATTGTATGCTGCAAATTGATATCTAACAGAGACATAATGGAAAGAGGGTTCAAGAGGATGCTGTTACAGCTTAGGAGGAAGAGGGAGTGTTGGGGAGCCTTACTGGCTGGTGTCCTGGTAACGTGGTCATTCACCTTTGCCATGGGGGCTCCCTAGATGGGGACACAGTGTGTGCCTCAAGGTACCTGACAGCTGGCAGGAGGCAGAGCCTGCTGGGAAGACTGGGCTGATGTGGTGGAGTCAGCGTGGCAGAGACGGTGCCCATTCTCAGGCTGCCCATTCTCAGGCTGCGTCCTGGCACTGCTCCCACTTGTTGGTCATGAATGCAGGCGGAGCCTGAATAGCTTCTTAGATTTTCCTCAAAGAAAGGCAGCTTTGTCTTCGGGGTGCGCTGGATGGCAGTGACGGTGAGTGCTTGTCTGCCGTGCAGGCGCCCAGCAGTATGGCCCGATGGCCTTTCCTCTGTGGCCCTCGCCAGGTCCTGCCGGAATGCAGGAGGCTGAGTGGGCCGGAGCTGGGCCTGGAATTCTCATATTTTCTCTCATTTCACATGCCTCACCGATACTGCTTTTCCCACTCATCTTCATTGCTTTTTAAAGCTTATTTTATAAACATTGTTAGGGGTTTCATGTCTGGCATGGTAGCCAGAAGGTTCGAGCAGTGGTAGAAGGTGCTGGCAAAGTCAGAGGGCAGTTTAAATGACATTATATTACGTTCAAATTTATCTTTATCTAAAACTAGCTAGCGCTGTTTGACTTCGGTTCTTCAACTGTGCGGTCAAAAGTTTTTCTCTTCTTTTTGTTCTTATCCCGATTCCTCTTAGCTGCTCTTTTAGCAATTTAAAGGGAGAGGCGAAGGGATGATAGTTCGTCATTGCTGTAAAAACACCTGACACGTCCAGGTAGGTCCTTAGGGAATTGAGTACTTAAGGAGTAGTTTGGAGGGATTATTTGAGTTTACGAGTTCGCTAATGAAGAAAATAAGTACGATTGGTGAATTCATTCTGCTGCGCAGATGCACTGGGTTCCACTTGCCTGTGCACTTGATACCCACCTCCTCACTCCCAGGGTCAGAACGTCCTTGTTGAGAGCTCAGAATCTTCAGCCTTCTCTCCAAGGGACTAGCCCCCAAGTGCCCCCTGGTGGCAAAAGCAGGAAAAGACAAGATGGAGGATGGGAAAAAGGTGAGGGCATAATTTGGAATCTTCTAATACATATTTTTTCATTACTGACTCCTAATGAGTTTTCTTCTTTCACTATACATGTAGACCAGCACTGACTAGGGTGGTGTATCACTGTATTTCTTTTTTGATCATTTTTATGAGATCTCCCCCCACCAAAAAAAAAATTCCTGTTGTTCTGATTTTTGTTTCTAGGTGTATTGCATTTGCCTTAGTCTTTCAGACCAGCATGACTGAAATAACACTGGGACAGAAAGGGACAGGGTGAGCGTGAACGCCAACAGGAGTGGTGAAGTCTTTGCACACTATCGCCTACCATGCTGGTGTGTACAGCGCTGGGAGGGGCTGTGACTTTACGATCAGAGTGATCAGCCAAGGACTTGCCACCTCCTTCCTGCCCACTGGCCCACGCAGTGTGAGCACTGCCTAACTGATAGCTGTCTCTTGTCAGAGGGCCGTCTTTTCTCTTTTTCAGTTTGACTGAGTACACCAGAGACATGTGCAGAGCTCCCCACGTTCTGACAGAGCAGTCCTGCCTGCCAGCCCCACACTCAGATGGCAGCATAACTGAAGACCTCCGCAAATCATATTAACCCACTGACCGTCTTGACTTGGATGCATTGGCAAAAGAAAGGATTTCTCTTTAAGGCAACTACAGTGTACTTTGGTAGATGCAAGTCTGGTGTCCTGAGTCAGGTTGAATCAGGCCAGTAGAGCTAAAACTTGTAGCTCGTAGTAGGGAGGCGGGTTTTTGTTGATCTGAAAGTGTGGAAGAGGTTGAGAAATTCATTTTCAAGTTTCTTGGTGGGTTAGAGACAGTAGGAAACTATGATTCCCGCGATCCTGCCGTGAATGTCCTTTTTAAAGGTTGTAATGGCAGGTTTGGGTTGTATAACAACACTGGAAGGTGAGACATCAGTACGTTTGGATGTAGGCCGCCCCTTTTCTCCCCACCACACCTGACACTGTTCTTTTGGGAAGAGATTCGAGAACTCTGTCTCTGAATATGTTGCCTCTATACTGTGCAAGATGTATGGCCACCCCGTGGAAATGGAACTGTCTGTTAGGGACAGTTCCTGTAAGCCAGAGACATCAAGCTGGGTTTTGTGATTTGGACGTAGTTGAAATTATATAAATATCAACCTGGGAATTTGAATTCTGTGCTCTTTTTCTGCCATTTACTTGATGCTCATTTATTTGAGCTTCTGCTGGGGTCAGCTTGATATATGAATAAGCTGTGTGCTTTGGGCAGGGTCACCTGTGCCCATCGGTTGGGGTGCCTCCCACATCTGAAAATGACTTGATGGTATCTTAAGGTTGATGGGAGGAAGATATTTCATTCCATTCACTAAAATTTTATATTCCTTGCACTTCATTAAAGGGACAGTATGTGGAAATATTGAATATTTTTATTCTTTCTTTGCTTTATATAATTCCCCTTGCTCATCACTTGTAACTTAACAAGCTTTTATCATTAAACCAAGCAACAGGAAAAGACAGGAGACACTTGGAGTAATTTATTTGCATTGTTTTTACTCTGGTGTTACACAGATGTGATCTTATTTGGCAGTTTTTCTTGAGGAAAGAGCATCATTAAAGTAGCTGGAGAAAACTCAGGAAGCAGACAGGAAAAATTGCCTCTTCCAAATTGTCACTTCCAGACTAAAAAAGACTAGTTGAACACAACATTTGAAATCTACTCATCTGCAGCCTGGGTTTCAGTAACTGGGTCTCTGTGTTGACTCCCAGCCGACCTAGTGCTTTCAAGCAGTTCCACTTTCACCTCAGCATTTCTCCCTCCATAGGAGTTCCATTTCCATCTCTGTGTCACGAAACCCCTTCTGGCCCCAGGGATCTGTGGCTGTCTGAACAGGTAAGGAGGAAGGAGGCAGCTGTTAACCATGTCACAGATACATGAGACGCTCCTGACATCATACATGGAGGGCAGGAATTCTTTACCCTTGAAGGAAATAATAAATACACAAAGTATCTAAGCATACATTTCACCTCCACTGTGATTTTCTTAATTGCTGTTTAGTATAAAGGGTAAATTCTTTTTTTTTTTTTTTTTGAGACAGAGTCTCGCTTTGTAGTTCAGGCTGGCCCTGAGCTCACTGTGAAGCCCAGGCAAGCCTCGAACTCAGCAATCCTCCTGCCTCTGCCTCCTGAGTGCTGGGATTATAGGCGTGAGCCATCACACCCGGCACTGTGGTATGTGGTATTGATTGTTGGTGGGTGTGAGTCACCACGCCTAGCATTGTATGTGGTTACCGGGATCGAACTCAGTACCTTGCATTTGCAAGGCAGGCACCGGAACCACTGAGCTAAATCTCCAGCCCCAAAGGGTAAATTCTTTATTTTCACATTGTTAAATGCAGGTGATCAGGGTGAACCGAGTGGGTTAAGTCAAGTAGGGTCCTTGATGCACCTGTGTGGTCGTGACGCTCACAGGAGACGCTTGGTCCAGCATCCTGGGAAAGGCCTATTGAAGCCTTCTACTGCCCTATGCAGTGGCTTCTGAGATGCTTTTCCTATTCCAGTATCTCAGATTCATGGTGTACTCGTTTACCTGGCAGCCTTTTTCTCTTGGTAACAAGTGGATAACAATGTACCTTGTGTTCACTCGGTAGCATCTTGTGTTTGACAAAATACAATTCTAAACGAAGTAAACAGTTTTTTTTTAATTGAGAAATGCTGGGTGACTTCTTTCCTTCGATACTAACTCAAGCCAGGAGCTCCTTTTCAGTCACTTTGAAAGATCCAAGTTGCTTTAGCAAGACAGTGCACTCTCAAAGCTCCACCTCCCAGAGTTCTGCACTTCCTGCCACTTGAGCAGGAGGCAGATACACACTAATATGTCCAGATGTCAGAGCACTGTTCTCAAGCTATCTAGTAACTTCCACACCCTGGCTTTTCTCACATACTGCTTTTTAGAAATATGTCTGCTTTTTATTGATTCACAAATGCCGGAGAGCTTCCTCACTGGAAACTCAGAGATCTTGGCCACTTTCCAAGTTAAAACTATCTTACCTAGTCCATTATTGGTCAAAAGTGTCAGCACATCACTTACCTTCAGAGTTTATGCATACTTTAGAGATTGTCTAGTTCAGCTCTTCACTTGATGACTGAGTAAACAGGAACTTGAGATACTCGTTGAATGGTTACTTTGGGATCACACGGGTAGGAAGGCGCATACTTTGGGCACACTTCCCACTGTGCTCTCCAGGTAACAACATGGGCTTCAATGCAGTGGACACAGGAGTGAGTATAACGCACATATTTATCTTTTGCTTGTATTTCTCCTGTCCAAGTACTAACCAGGCCTGCCCCTGCTTAGCTTTCGAGATCAGACGAGACTGGGCACATTCAAGGTGGTATGGCCATAGACTTGCTTGTATTTCCGACTGTTACATGTGTACTTGCAGAAGTACACATAGTTGGGTCCCTTTGCTTTGAATTCCTGAGTGCAATAGTTGTTTTCTGACTCCTGGCCTTTTAATTCATAGGTGATTTCACAAGGGCACATGCCAGATCTGTCATGTACAGGTTAATATATGCCACACTTCATGCTACAGTACTCCATTTGATCTTTTCCTCTGTGAACTCTGATTGTTGAGAATGCCAAAGCAGCAGGGTCTGGAGTATAGCATAGTCCTGTGCTTATTAGTAAGTTTGGCATCAATACTCGCAGCGCAGATCATGTTACAATGGGTTACTGTGGCCTTGGTCCGGATGCATTATGTCTGCAAAGCTAGGTGTTTTCACTTTTGAAAAGTGAATCTGGATTTAGCTTTGTCTAAGAGTGACAGAGAGAGAGAGAGAGACAGACAGACAGACAGACAGACAGGCAGGGAGGCAGACAGGTAGGCAGCAGGCAGAGATGGAGGAGAGGAAGTTGGAAGAAAAAAGGAAATAATTTAGGCCTTTAATGCAAACCCAAGAGGAATACATTACATGTTCATGTCATACACATTCATTATTAAATACTGTTTTAAAACATTTTTTAAAAACTTAATAATGGCTCCTTCCTTAAGACATCCTGCCCTATTCTTTGCTTTAAAACTGATGGAATGAGAAGAGAGGTGAATCTTAATTATTCTTTTAATTAATTAACATGCAGTTTTTTTAAAAAATAGAGATACGTTTTGTTTCAGACCTATCATTAAGGAAAGATGCCAAGTGTAAAATGATACTAACTTAATTTTAAAACTGATAAATGAGGGCAAGATGATTGGAATCCTAGATAGCACAAAGGAAGGCTAGGATTAGTGCTCAAATGGATAGCTTCATAGTTTTAATTTTCCCACATAGCTCCTTAAGTAATTAATCTTCAGGACCCAAACCAACTCAAGCCGTAGTATGAAGGATGTAAGTTGGTAGTAGTTTAAATGTTCTAGAACTTGGGGAGCTGACTCTGAAACCATCATGCATTTGAGACGGGCCTCTGTGAGGGTGTTACCATGCAGCGGGGCGAGGGTAAGGAATTAGCACCTGTTGCCGCCTGACACGTTTGTTTCGCTGTTATGAATCATAACTGGACTGCGTGTTTGCGCCCCCATCTGTGTGTCAAAATCCTAACCCTGCTTGGGCAGGGCTAGAAGTTGGGGCCTTTGGCTGGAATTAGGTCATGGCGATGGTGCTTCCATGGTGACATTCGTGTCCCCGTGAGAAGAGGAAGGAGTGCGCCACCCCTGTGTACACATACACACACACACACACACACACACAAGCATGTGAGGCCACACCAGAAGCTGGCTGCCTGCAGCAGGGCCAGGGCTCTCCCCGGGCACTGGCCATGCCGGTGCCCTGCCTCCAGAACTGTGAGGAAGAAATGCACGTTGCTGAGGCTGCCTAGTCTTTGGCATTTTCTTGAGCGGTCCACACTGGTCCACATGGACTAAAGCACTATTGGTTATATAATTCTAACTGCCATGCTTTCGCTTTCTGAAGTTCAGGCATCGAAAGTGCTTCTGGAGCTGAGTAAATTCAGTGTTCTACAAAAACCTTGAAACAGTCCCCCCTCTTCCGGGATCGTGATGCCCTTTGGGCTCGTCCCCTGTCCTTCTCGCAGGCTTCCCAGGTTCTCACTCCTGTGTCTGGGTCCCTCCTTCCCTGCCACCCTGAGGTGTCCGTCTAGCCTGGGCTGGCTCCTGTAACACCTCAGAGCCCCAAGTGGAGGGTTTCTTAGTCGTTTCTACAGGTGCATTGTTTAAAGTACAATCTGACTGATGGGCGGCTAAGTTGGTCCATGTGCGCCTGGACTGCTTGGCCGTCTTCTCTGCCTTCCGGCCCTCCCCCTGCTGCTTGCCATCATGCCACCTCCTAAAAACAGTGCCTCACACTTTCTACACTAAGGTGTTGGTATAAATAACTGTTACTAGTAAATTTAGTCACAGTGAAGGCTAAATGTTAAAGGGTGAGGATCATCAAATGAATAGAAATTATGTCTATCAGGAAATACCTCACAACTGAGTGTGATATCTTTTTGAATAAGGTTTAAGATAATTTCCCTGCTTGGCTGGTTTTCTAAGACATCTTTATGTTGTATTTTTTTTCTCAGACATTTCCTGTGGCTCTCAAACTAGCCTCTCCTCAAATGGCCAGTTTTCTTCTGTCTCTCCTTTGAAGCATTACTTTTTTGCATTAACCTGCTCTTGCTCACACAATCTACTAAATAGTGTTTTGTTTTGTTTCCCAGTACTGGGGAGTAACCCCAGTGCTGTTAACGCTGAGCTATATCATCAGGTCTTTTAAAAATTTTGAAGCAAGGTCTCACCAAGTTATCCAAGCTGGGATCAAAGTTGTGATCCTCTTGTCTTGGTCTCCGAGCATGCTGTGATTACAGATCTGCGATAGACACCAGGCCTGGTTATCTCTCTGTCTGTCTGTCTGTCTACCAATCTATCATCTATCTGAGACAGGGTCTCGCTTTGTAGTTCAGGCTGGCCCTGAGCTCACTATGGTGCCCAGGTTAGCCTTAAACTCACAGCAATCTTCCTGTCTCTCCTCCTGAATGCTGGGAATGAGCCACCACACCTTGCACTGTGGTGTGTGGTACTGATTGCTGGTGGGTGTGTGTGAGTCACCACACCCAGTATTGTTGTATATGGTTACCGGGGATCAAACTCAGGAACTTGGGCCAGAGGGTTAGCTCAGTGGTTCCGGCGCCTGCCTCGCAAGCGCAAGGTCCTGAGTTCGATCCCCGGAAACCACATACAATGCTGGGCGTGGAGACTCACGCCCACCAGCAATCAACACCGCATACCACAATGCTGGACGTGGTGGCTCACGCCTGTAATCCCAGCACTCGGGAGGCAGAGACAAGAGGATTGCTGAGTTCG
>PVIC010029650.1:0-22353 GCA_004025085.1 Thryonomys swinderianus
AGACAATGGCTGTATCTCTGCTCCCTTCCAGGTGCTTGAATGAAAAACTGACTGTGGAGGCAGAACATGAGAATGACAGATGATTCTGAGACTATCTGTTTTAGGGCATATTCAGGGAGTGAGTCTGCACCTCATGTCTTTGATATAAGATGTGATATAAAGTTCAATCTTAGAGCACAAAAATATAATTAATTTCTTATACTGCTGAGTAAATTTTATGATATTTCTTTTTTGAGTTAGAAAATTGCCTATTGTTGGTCATTTAGGTGGTTTCCAGTTGTGTAATATTACATAAACTATCACAGTGGAAATACTTGACCATACACCTTTGTACACTGTGTGACACTTTTTCTTATTAGAAATGTGTGGAAATAGATGCAGAGTTAGAGAGACATTGTGTTGGCAATGCTCTTAAAGGTTTTAAAGTGTTGCCCAATCTTATTGGTGAAATAGTTTGCAGGTATTTTTGTCACATTTCTTCATTTTTAAAATAGAGGTTTAATAACTTTTACAGTGGACATCTTAGAATACAATATTGTATGTACTGAACACTTAGGAAGATGGCATGGCAGATAGGCTATGCCAGGCCCTTGGGGAGCAGCTCATATGTAGAAGTGACTGTATGTCCTGATTTGCTTTCATAATGGCTTTGTCAATGTTCTCAGTTGCCTTACATATCTATGTAATGGTTCTTTAGTTGGCTCCACCAATATACATCCTTTTCTGGTTTCTTTACCAGCCCAGTTTCATGATCTCAAGAATATTCTTTGTAAATATCTAAACGCCACCTGTGATTTGTAGCACAAGCCTCTCTTGTCAGTGACATTTCTGACCTCAGGTGAAAGAGTGACGCCTCCCCCTCATATCCCAGCCAAGCATATCCGACTTGCCCCTCACCCCTCTGCCTGCCACTCACCTTCCTGGGTTTCCTGCCTCTGGTGTTTAAGAATTCAGACTCCTGGAACTTCTCGGCAGAGGTGAAGTTTAACTCCTCTTAGTTTGTACAGGTCTTTTGTCTCACCTTCCCAACAACACAGGGAAGTTGTAAACATTGTAAAAATGTTAAGGCATATGCTAATTCTTGGAATATCTTTACAAATCCTTATTGCTGTATGCACAGAGCTGAAGAGTATACGGAAATATTTAAAAACAAAAACAAGAGATTCTTATTGTTTCTTATTTCATTTGAAAATAAATATATGGTGAAAATATGAACCCTTACTTTCAGGTACTGTGCCTGACGCTTAGCATAAATTATGCCACAGCCCTGGGGAGAGATACAATTGGGATTTGAACCCAGACAAGAATGTAAAGTCCGTCTGTTTCCCATGCATTGTACTTTTTGCATAAGTAGCATCATTGTGAAAGACTAGAAAATGTTCATATCCATAGTTATAACTTTATATTATACATTTAATCTAGTAGAGATTTTTTGATCTTTTAAAATCCTTTATATTTTTTTCTTTGTGGGATCACTTTGAAAACTGAACAATGAAACAGAAGAATAATAACTTACTTGTTATCTTGAATTTATGTGTTCCAACATGATAGGATTTTGCTAAACCTAGCCCCAAACCAGAAAATCATGGGAGGTTATTTTCTCTTTCTGACCCAGATATATTTGGAAAGCATTTTGAAAATCAGGTCTGGCCCATTTCTCTGCTCTAGTGACTAAGAATTTAGAGATGGCCACAGACTTTGTGCTCAAGTCTGTGTGCATCTCACAACCACGCATGTAACTGCCTCTTCACTTCTCTCTCTACATGATCCTTTACCGACATCATCCCCATGTCACCTTCCATTTCCAGGCCCTCTCCCTCTAGCTCCCCTTCCACGTTTCTCCCATTCCTGTGTCATCTCTGGCCATTCACCACCCTCACCACCAGACTGTGCACCTCACTCACTCTTCCCTGCTTTGAGCCCCATTATCACGCTTTATCTGTATCCTCTCTCTATAAAAACAGTCACCTGCAAATCCTAATCTGTGCACTGTCGCCGAGGTGACATGAACGTACACTCTCCAATTGAAATTGTCGGAAGACTTCCCTCTGCCTTCCGGGGTGCTCATTTATCTTTGAGGAATCTGAGGATGGTGGTAGTGTCTTAGTGATGGAAATAGTGAATTCCATGTAGCCCTGAGCGCTTCTCTTACTGTGTCTGTGAGGATGCGAGGCTTGCTCTTCAGGCTGTGTGAAGTGTTTGAGCTTCTTGCTCCCACTTTTTAGTACCACAGGCATGAACAACAGGTGCATGCACACACACACACACACACACACACACACACACACACACCACACACACACACCCTGTTAGCTAGTCTCTGCAGAAGCATATGTGCTGACCAGAGTCTCACTAAGCCTCTCATGAACATCAAGTATTAAAGTTTGGTCCTTGGCTTCTGCTCACCTTTCAGCAACACACTGACAAACAGCTTTTCAGTCACAGAGCAAACCTGACCCCACATGGAAAGTAAAATCATTTCTGTTTAGAAAAATAATCCACAAGGAAGACTCTTGACAGTATTTTCTTATTTTTCAGAGCTTTTTGAGGTTTCCCCTTCCTATTTGATTAATTTCTTTGTATATCTGGCATAGGACTGGGAGTTTAAATCTGGTAGGAGGGCATCATGGGCTCCTTTCCTGTTTCATAGCTGATGTTTCTCACACAATCCTTGTTATAAGTAGCTCTGAGCTTTGTGGGGTTTTATTTTTTCACAATCAGATAATTTCAGAGCTAGCTTGCATTTTATTCCCTAACTGTATTTCCCTTCTCCCTACAATTTTCTGTTAACATCTACCAATAAAAGTAAAATAAAAATGATCCTTGTTGAAGATATTTTTAATGCTGGTAACTAAGGCACTAGTTTTTATGTCTTGTTACTAATGCTGAATCATGTGCCAAGTCATTTTATCTCTGAGAGTAACAAAAGAGAAAAGTGCTAAATTGGCCTGGAAAAGGAAAGTTTTGATTTTTTCTTGGAATGCAACTTACAAATATTTTACAGAATACTTGTCAGAGAACTCCTGCACATTCTCATGGAAATTTTTGTAGACTTAGACTCAAATAATAGATCTTAAATTCTACCTTAGGTAAATAATTCCTAAATACTCATAATACCTTACCTTCTTTAAGATTCTGTGTGTTTCTGATTATTAAACCCAGGGCCCTTCCTCACATTAGGCAAGTACTGGATCACTGGGCTACATTTCCATTCTTTTTATGTTTTATTTTGAGACAGAGCTCATTAAGTATGACAGGCTGGCATCCCAGGGTAGATAGGATTATAGGCATGTGTCACTGCACCCAGCTAATATTTTAAAGCAATCTAAAAATAATTTTTAGAAAGGAAGCTTACATCTTCTCTCAAAATCTCCTTTGCAACAGATCGTCTCCAAAAATACCTTTAATAATAAATGGTATGTTTAAGAGCTGAGATGCTGAGTTAAAAAGCAAAAGAACTGGTTCTGCTGCCCTTTCTAAGATCCTTTATTTCCAAGTGAGTCCAGAGATATTCAGAGATGCTTATGGAGATGAACTTGGCAGGTGATTTTTTATTTTATTTTTTTTAGTTTTTTGAGACAGGGTCTCACTTTGTCACTTTGTGGTTTAGGCTGGCCCTGAACTATGTATCCCAGGCTGGCACCGAACTCACTGCAATCCTCCTGCCTCTGCCTCCAGAATGCTAGGACTACAGTCATGAGTCACCACACCCAGCACTGTGGTATGTGGTACCCTGGCTCAAATTTGGGACCTTGCGCTTGCCAGGCAGATACTGGAACCACTGAACTAAATCCCTGGCCTGGCAGGTTTTTTTTTTTTTTAAACAGAAAATTGTCTTTATTGTTTTTGAATTATTTTTGTTATAAATTAATATAAACAGTTTACTTAAAAATAAATGAAATAACCAACTATTTACTGTTGATATTTCATTCTATTATAGCAATTATTTGTAAATATTATGACAGAAGTTATGAAAAGATAAAAAGCAAACATGAGTCCAATATGTTTTTTTAAAAATATACTTTTCTTAAGACAATTATCTGAATAAAAGGATGGGAACCTTTGCATTTTTCAGTGTCTGTTTTGATGCCATTTTTAGTACAAAGATGTAGATTATTTAAACTTGTGTGCATAATTACCTACAGTTTTGATGTTTCCTTTTTTCAAATTGAAATCTTTATGCCTCTGTAATTAGGCAAAACATTGGATATAACATTAACAAAATAATGCACAGTAGTTATTTCATACACCAGATCATTCTTTTCAGGGATGTAGCTCAGTGCTTAACATAGAACCTACAATTTTCTTTTTCATCACAAGGAAACTTGTCTCATTCTATTTCATTAGCTCTGGTCATGAAAGGAGGTGGAATATTTGTGAAGATTTTGAATGATGACGTGACAAAGACAGATTCCTGACTAAGGTCTTGCTTGTGAGCTGCCATTATTGATACTTTCTAAATTGTGGGATGCTGTTTATTGAGTATTTACCCTATGCCAATTATTGTGCCACCCAAAGAGAATAATTTAAATATTCCCATTCTAATAAAATTTATGAAAAATTAGACTTTTTTTAAAACTAGGGAAATGTAGTCTAAGTAATATTAATGCTCATATTGATTACATTGTTTTATCAAATGGTTGAAATTTCATGTTTTCTCACATTTGGCCAATGGGATAGACTTCTGTAGCTCCCTTAATTTGTTATTACATCTACCTGTTAAGTGGATGGCTTGACATGGAGTCCTTGGGGAAAACAGGTCTCAAACAGACATGCTTGTGTGTTTCTGTAACTGGTGCTTTTCCCTATGCAGTGAGCAATGCTTTATCCATCTATGAGCCTTTCATTTATGCAGCTGTCAAGTACAGGCTCTGAAATTTAAAGTACTGTCTTTAGATGATGTCAGGTGTGATATGAGCATCTTCTTACTTTTTAGAGAACTGAAAAAAATCGCAAACAATTATCTCATTTTCCTAAGAATTGCTCGGGCTGTCGTAACCAAAAGCATGCATGGGAGGATGAAAATGAGCACTTTGTTATCTTACCATTCTAAGGGTTCAAAGGCCACACACACTCCCTCTGAAGCTGGGAAGAATTTTTCCCTGCCTCTGCCCAGCTTTGGTGGTGGCTGTCACACATGGAGATTTTTTGTCTTGTGTCACTCTAGTCTCTGCCTCGGTGCCTGTTTGTGTCTTGTCCAGTTTTCTCTTTATATAAGGACACTGATCATAAAAGATGTGGATGTGTGCTAATGAGTTCATGTTAACTTCATACCAAACTAAGGACTCTACTCTTTCCAAATAAAGCTATGTTCTACAGTCTTCAGGGGTGAGACCTCAGTATTTACTTGGGGATGGGAAGTGAACTTAGAGCAGGCCCATGAAGAGTGCATTTTGTTTTAGTTCCAAGTTAGATGCTTATGCTCCTTTAAAAGAAACCCTGGGGCTGGGGATTTAGCTCAAATGGTACCTCACCAACCTTGGATGCACAAGGGCCAGAGTTCAATCCCCAGTACTGAAAAAAGAAAGAAAGAAAGAAAGAAAGAAGGAAAGAAAGAAACCCTGAATTTTCCATTTTTACTAAACCCTATGGAAATTATTACTTCAGTGACATCTTCACCAGTATAACTTCCTTAGTGGTAGCTTTCATCTTCTTCAGCTATTGTTCCCATCAGCAGTGCTTTAAGGTAACATAGAAAAACTGCACTGAGTTCCCATCCATCCATTTCCTTGCACACACTTTGTGGATGTTTTAGTAGATGAATACATTAAAATAGAGGAGTAAAGAGGAAAATGTAATATAATTATTCACCCTAGAAATCATTTCTTAGTTTTAAGACTAAAGTATGTGAGATCATAGCTATGTTTAATTCCTTAGTTTAAATGTCTCACAATATGTACCCATATTGAAATATCATGCTATAAACTATGAATGTATACATTTTTATCAATCCAACTATACCCAGTAATGTTGGGAGAAAATAAACCTATTTTGTGAATACTGACCATACCGATGAAATTTACTAATACACAACTGAAAATTTAAAAGGAGCATCACTGTTTCATAATGGATAGCATTTATTAATTTAACAGTTATCTTAATGATGTGGGTATATATTTCACAAAGCTTTTTTTTTTTTTTTTTTTACTTTTTGAGACAGGGTCTTGCGTTGTAGTTCAGGCTGGCCCTGAGCTCACTATGGTGCCTAGGCAAGCCGCCGCGAACTCAGCAATCCTCCTGTCTCTGCCCCCCAAGTGCTGGGATTACAGGCGTGAGCCACCACGTCCAGCATTGTGGTATGCGGTGTTGATTGGCGTGTCTCCATGCCCAGCATTATATTTGGTTACCGGGGATCGAACTCTGGTCCTTGCACTTGCGAGGCAGGCCCTGGAACCACTGAGCTAACCCTCCAGCCCCACAAAGCTTTTTTTAAAAAATTGAATTCTTCATTGGTAATCTTATATACAGCTCACAATCACACTCAACACTGGGGAATTTGTACCAGTATATGATACGAGTTAATTCTCATTTTTACCCATATCCCTACCCACCCTACAACCCCCACCCTCTATATATATGCACTTTCTTTTTAAATATTTATGCTTTCCCCTCATTCCTTTCCCCTACCATGTTCCCTTTGAATATTTCCTATTTCACAAAATCTATCATACAATCTAGAACTCATTTATATCTACAGTTCTCATATCAGAGAAAAGATACATTATTTACATATGTGTGACCTATTTATTTCACTTATTAGTGTGTCCTCGAGGTGTGTCCATTTCTGCGTAAATGACTCAAACTTGTCATTCTTTATGGCAGAGTAATACTCCATTTTATTTTTTTTAAAAACCCACATCCTCTTTATTCAGTCTTCTGTTGATGGGCATCTGGGTTATTTCCAAGATTGGGCTATCACAAACTGTGCTGTTATGAACATAGGTGCACATATATCTTTATGATATGATTCTTTTAATTCTTTCAAGTTATTCCTAGCAGGGGAATAGCAGGGTCAAATGGGACCTCTAATCCTAGTTTTGTGAAGAATCTCCACACTCATCTCTATAGTGGTTGTATAAGTCTACACTCCCACCAATAGTGGAGAATGGTTCCTTTCTCCCCATAACCTTGCCAGCATTTATGGCTGGTTAATTTCATAATAGCAGCCTTTTTTATGGAGTCACATGAAATCTCAGTATTGTTCTCATCTGCATCTCTTGAATGGCAAATTTTATGCATAGTAATACATACTTTGATAATACTTGTCAAATTTCCTCATTTGTTTTATTTATTCATACATTCATCAACAAATATTTTTAAATGCTGTGAGCAAAGCAGTATTCTAAGTGCTGACAATACAGCAGTGAACAAAAGTAGAAAACTAATCCATGCTTTATGGAATTCACACCCTAATGGGGGAGATGGGTGAAAAAGAAGATAGAGAAGGTGGTCCATGGAGAAAGTCTTTGAGTGAGACAAGGGCAGGAGGGAGATCAGTGGTAGGTTGCTGAAGTTGTCCCGACAAGGAACAATGGACCTGGACCAAGGTATGAACAGTGAAGGTGGAAGAGGTGGCTGAATTCGGCTTAAGTTTGGAAATAGAGCCAAAATATCAGATCAGATGTGGCCACATCAGATATTGGATGTGATCAAAAGAAGTAAAAAAGGAAAAAAAAAACAGAAACAAAGCTTATGTATATAGGGAGGGCAGGGGGGCAGGAAAAAATAAGAATCAAGAGATATACAGATGGAAATTCTCAGTGGTGGAGGTGATCATAATGACCTTCTAAAATCCCTCAATAAACTCAATAAAGAAAAAAAAAGTTAGATATGACCACATAGAAAAAACAAAGGAGTCAGGATAACCTCAATTTCATGCTGAATAAAACAAATAATTCATGAAATATGGTTCTTTTATACTACACAGTAAAAGTACATTTATTATGTTTGAAAATTATGAAGAACTGTGGCACCTAGAGTTGAACCTAGGCTGGAACCCAGAGTTAAACCTTTGGGATATTTATTCGGAATTGAGTTAAATAGTAAAGGAAGTGGAAGTGGTTATGTCACCCATCACAGGAAAGGAAAAAGAATGGGAGCTATCTTTTTATGTCTGCCAGATTGTGGTGGAAAAATAATCACAACAGTGCTTTCATAAAGGGATGGAAAAGCAAACAGGTTACACACAAAACCTGAAGTTACTTCACCTTGTTTCTGGAAATAACTGGGAACATTCGATTACATTTTCTTTATAAAAATGACAAAGCCTTTTCTGACATTAAATCAACTTTATTTGGCCACCATCTATGGTTATTATCATGACTTTATTACCCTGGCCCAATGCTCCTTTGGCATTTGGAAGTATTTTAGTGCTGTAGGCTTTTTGCCAGTCCGGGGGAATCACTCGCTCCACAGCTCCAGTGCCCCCTCTTCCTTTCCCAGTCTTTTCTGTTCCTGTTGTTTCGCTTATTGCTCTCACTGCGGAGTTAATGCTCAGGGGATGACAAAGCTCTAGACCGGCGGTGGAGTGGAGCCCTTCCCCATCTTCTCCCTTTCAGCCTGCGCTCCTCCTTACGCCTTATGAAAACCAGAGGCTGTGGTGTGTGTGAGGCCGGAAGTGGAGTATCAGTCGGGACACAGGGGGACCAAGGGTGCCTGAAAACCAGCCTGTGCCCTAAGATCCTTCATGTGTCTCCGCCGAGGGTGTCATGTCATGCTCTGTGCCCTTGATGTGTTCAACAGTGGCGCAGCACCAAGACCTGTGGTGAGTGCTTCCTGTACACACTGTCCCGCTCACTTTTACTGGTCCCTGTAAGTGTCCAGCAAGCACAAATGTTGAACCACAGGGTACACACATGGTGTTTTACAGGAACGTGCTATAGCACTTTGCGTCATGAAAGCTTTTAGGCACCTCTTCTCCAGGAGTACCAGACACTCCGTGATGATGGTAAATGGGGACCTGGATGGGTCCTGATGGCAGATTATTCCCTTTTTTCAGCATTAAGTCCTCAATGCTAAAATTCTAAATCTTCTGTACAGCTGTGTGATACTGATCACAAAGGACTCTACGTTTCCAGAAAATATGTAGATATCTGCTGCCCAAGTGATGGTACACTAGTGATGTTTCAAAGGGGGGTTCTGTTCTTTATTGCCGCAGCCACCACAGAGAACTGTATCACAGATCTTCAAAAAACTGGAAATAAAATTTTCATGTGCTCAAACAATTCCACTTCTGGATATATACCCCAGAGAACTAAAAGCGGGGTTTTGGAGAGATTGTGATACCCCTCTGTTCATCACCGTGTTACTCACAGTAGCCAGAGAGTGAAGCTACCTAGGAATCTGCTGAGAATCGATATACAACATTATTCAGCCTCTGAAAGGAAGATCCTGACGCCTGACATGAGATGCATGAGCCCCGAGGAGGTTATGCTAAGTGAGACAGGCCAGTGACAAGATGGCGGATGCTGTGTGATCCACTTACATCAGGTATCAAGAGTAGTCAGAATCAACGAAAAGAAAGCAGGGTGACAGTTGCCAGAGACTGAGAAGGGGAAATGCAGAGTTATTTAATTAGTGTAGAGTTTCTGCTCTGCAAAATGAAAATAGCTGAAGAGATTGGCAGCACAGTGGTATGGACATACCTTGTGATTGTCCTGAGCACTTAAATATGATCAGAATGATAGTTTTATATTTATGGTATAATAATGAAACATTTTGAAATTGAAGTAGTGTGAAAATATGATGAGGTTCTTCTGAAAATTCACCTTCCTATCCTACAGAACAAATTTATTTTTGGTCACTTCTGAAGTCCCCTAAGAGCAGAAGGGAAAACTCTGAAATGTAAACTGTCAGACTCAGAGCAGTGTTTGCAAACTAATGACCAAGTAGATAGCATATCAGTAGTGTTTCAATTTGCTGCAAAGGAATACAATTAATTTTGCTGATTTTACTGCAAAAGGGCTATTGAAAGGCTACTGAGGTCCTCAGAGAGTTGCGAGGCAATGCCACCTGGGCAGAGAAGGGCTGTTCACTCAGCAGCCTGCCTGGTCCAGCCTTGCACCCTCCAAAGCATGCCCGGCTTTGGGAAGAGCCCTGGATGGCTCCCGAGAGATGAGCTGGTGACTTGCAACCCTGCCTCTTCTGAGGGCTCTATGCATGGGAGGCCTGGTGCCACACTGTACTCACTTTATGGACAGTGTGATTTGGGTCATACTGTGTGCTTCTAGGGTGGGTGAGGAAGAGGGCTGTAATATAAGTAGCTGGTATCAGCATCATGGACACTACATGCTTAAGAGACAATGGGCCATAAAACAAGCACCTTGGAGGTCCGGAGGGTTAGCTCAGTGATTCCAGTGCCTGCCTAACAAGCGCAAGGTCCTGAGTTCGATCCCTGATAACCACATACAATACTGGGCATGGAGACTCACACCCACCAGCAATCAATAGCACATATCACATTGCTGGGCGTGGTGGCTCACGCCTGTAATCCCAGCACTCAGGAGGCAAAAACAGGAGGATTACTGAGTTCCAGGCTTGCCTGGGCTACATAGTGAGCTCAGGGCCAGCCTGAACTACAAAGTGAGACCCTGTCTCAAAACAAAACAAAACAAAAAACAACAACAACAACAAAAAAACAAGCATCTCAGTGGGAGACATTTTACATGTGCTGTCACACATCTTTAATGAGAGCATTAAGTCCATCCCCACATGACTCAGCTTCACACGGGACAGGCCACTCACCATGGGAATCAGATACACGGAGTCTCCAGGACTTCATGTATCTCTTCTCTTGGGTGATTTTAACCTATAGTATTTTGCTGTCATAAACCATTGCCTATGAGGATAAGGGCTTTTCTGGGTTCTGCCATATCAGAAAGTCTGGAAGTGTCTTGGGAAACTTCAAGGGTTGAGAAAGACACAAACAGAAAAACTCTTGACACTTATCCTTAAGTTGCTGCCACAGTGGATTTGACCTCAAATAGCTTCTGGATCGAAGCAGAGCATGGAATGGGCCCCTCTCAGGGTAGGGTGTGTCGCAGACATGCTAATTAGGGGACATGGTGTGGGTCCTGCTGACTTGTGTCAATGCCAGTGTGTGTTTATTTGCATGGTGATTCTATTACTTCTTGATCTTTGTTAAATTCACATTTAGAAGTGGCTTTTTTCTAATAAATTTTCTGTCTCTAGCAGAGTGGTAGGCACTATAGCTTACCAGCCAAAGTTTTCTTTCCCCACTGATATTAAGCAAGTCACATTTGTTGGTCTGTGTATTATCCTAGAATATGCCTGCATTTCATGCTAAGATATGCTTCCTGTCTAGCAAGGTGGCTCAAATTATATTATGATTATGATTATTAGATTCAAACCTCAGTCAAGAGAGGTAGGATCTTAGCCAGTATTGCTGAGACACATTCATTTCTTGGAGTTAAAGAGAGAGTAGGGGGCTGATAATATAGTTTAGTGGTAGAGCGCTTGTTAGCATGCAAGGAGCCCTGGGTTCAATTACCAACAGTGCAAATATAAATAAATAAAGAAAGGATCATATTATCATAAATGGTGACTATGAATATAAACTGAGATCTCATACAGAGTCCATAAAATAATATTGACCTCATTTAGATGTTATAGTTCTATATTCATTCCACCTTCTGTTTCCTGGTATTTCTTCTGAAATCTTCACTATTAAATTACCTGCTAAAATTGAGTATATAAGTATAGAAACCACAAGAAATCTACTAAATATCAGAATTCACATTTGGGGACTTTTCTAGAAGTAAAGGAGGCTGTAATTACAGGCATGTACCACCCCTCTTGGGTCCTCAAATCTTCTTTTGTTGCATATGATTATCTCTGATATCTTTTCCTATCAGATTATTCTCTCAGTCTTTCCCCCTAAGGTAATGGTTTACAGGGCATAAAATTGGTAAGTAGCGTAGCAAAAAGGGCCATCCTTTCATGGTTAAAAAGACAAAATAGATGGCGGATAAGGATTCATTATATGTGGTGCTTATAGACTAGCAAAAAGATACAAGTTAGTCATGCTCATGTGCATAAATGTGTATACACAGACATACACAGGTAAAGCACAGATTATTTTCTCCAACAATTGGCAGTGGTCCACAAAAATTATCCATAAGGTACCTGACCTTCCCCACATTTTGTAGAATTCAAGGAGAAATGTTTGATGCTTGAAGTCCTGGGAGACAGGAAATAGATCTTGTTACATGTTGTCAGAGGCTGCTGTGACAACACGAAGTAGGCAGGGCGGGGGAGTAGAGAAGGCTCACAAGGTCTGTTCAACCTGAAAGAGAACTAACTACCAGGCGATGCCACCACATCAGCAACTGAAGCAAGCGCCATTTTCCCCTGAGAGGTTGGAGCCTCAGGCACTGGGCCGTCCCTCTGGAGTCAGACAAGATGTAGCCTTTAGGCCTAGCTAGGGAAGAGCTCAGAGAACATGTAGTGAGAAATGAAGTGCTTCTGGTTCTGGTCCCACCCTGCCAAGAGGTCCATTCATGGTTCCACCTCAGATTCCATAAACATGTCTGGGTTCCACTGGAATTGGTAGAGCTTACAAAATACAACTGATGTGGCCAAGAGGGAATGTAATTTTGCTAAATACTCTGTGAAAAAGGACAGCTCATCACAATTTCCTCTTAACTAAAAAAAAGATAACTGTGGTTCTGGAAAGTGTTAGATAGATTTTTATCCAGTTCTGGAAAACAATAGGAAAAAAACTGTATTTGGCTTGATTTTCCATTAAGTTGGCTCCAGTAAATTATTCTCATTGGCCTCCAGATCTACAATCTAAGTCCAACCAAAGTAGTCATATTGATGGTGTGTTTGTATCTGTGATAAGAAGAATATTTTAGCTAAAAGATTATCTGTTAGAATGTCCTCTTCAAAATGTGGTGTAGCCACAAAAGTAAAGGTCATGTATGGTTGATTCTGGGCTCTGTATGTGCTCAAACAGTGCTCAAGCAAAATGGAATTACAAAATTTGTCACTGAGGTTTTTCCTCATTCTGGAGTATTTTTTGATAAATGAAGGTGTCTCACTAGTTTTGTATAGTATTTATAACCATTCATCCATTCAGCTAGTCAGCAACATATACAGAGTTCCTGCCATATATTCTACATGGTTTAGGAGAAAACACTTACATAGAAGGAAGGATTCAAGAGTAATTTTATGTAGACATGATTTTGTAAAGAATAAAGAACTCAGGACTAGAGTAGGTGAATGGTCAAAGCTAGGAAGAAAAAGAGATGATAGATTATAAAAGTAAATGATAGGTAAGTAGGTAGGTAGGTAGGTTGGTAGGTAGGCAGGCTGGCAGGCTGGCAGACAGACAGACAGACAGACAGACAGACAGACAGACAGACAGACAGACAGACAGACAGACAGACAGACAGACAGACAGATAGATAGATAGATAGATAGATAGATAGATAGATAGATAGATAGATAGATAGATAGATGCCAAAGACAGATAGAGTAGATGGGCACATAGAGAGATAAAGAGGAACCTGTGAGCTAAGCAAACTGGTCTCAGAGGTTTGGGAGGGGCAGATCAGGAAGAGAATGATTTCACTAATGCCCCATAAAGGGGCTGATGAACTACTGACTCACAGCAGTCACTGCTGACCTGAAGGTGGATGATAGAAGCCCTGTGGGACACTGTGCAGGCAGAGGAGAAAAGGAAAAGGTCACAGCATCCGTGGAGGTGGGAGGAGAAACAATGGGAGGCGGAAGTGAGCCCAAGAGAAAACAGTTTCCAAAGTAGCTGAGATCTGTATGTGCATTGTAGCAGGACAGATAAATGTGTGCAATTTATCCTTTTGGTGTCTAAGTCTTGGAACCCTTATTACTTCATGGAAATGCCCTGTTTTCTTTAACTTTATTCATGTGTTCTGGTTAACTGCATATATGAGAAACATTTATATTTGCTCATGGAATATTTTGTATTTCCCTTTTTTTACTTTAAATTGTTATGATACAAGTGACACTTTCTACGATAAGTAGATTATACTTTTAATAACTAGATATGTTTATTAATACAATGATTTTGATTTTTACCACTGAAGTTTTCACTGTAATGGCTCCTTTCTATTCTAAATAATTTTAATGCTTAGAATATAAAGTCACTATTATATTTTTGCTATATAACTAAGAAGGGGTGTGAATGGAGGGGACTCAAGAAAAGCACCAAAGATAAAACTATTATTTTTACAATTGTACTTCATAGCACAAGAACAAAATGTGTTCAGCTGTTCATTTTATAATGAGAGGAAAATACATTTAAAATTAGAATAATATCATTCAAAACACATAATTCACGCAACTGTAAGATAACTATAAATGCTCCCTCTCAGTGGGTAGAAATGAAATCAATTAGAGCAAAATACTTGGTATCTAAATATCTCTGCATAGAACATATTCTTCTAGAATGAAAGACAATAGAAAATAAAGAGTCAAGTATTAAGACCTCTAGCAACATTCAGGGAGAATTAGAAAAGTATGAAGTGCAAAATTAGGTGATATATGGGAAACAATCGATGAGCATGAGCATGTCCCTTCTACTGGACATCAACATTAGCACCATTTCTTTATTTCCTTCTAAGCCTGGATAGCCCTTAAGTCAAGGTCTGATGAACCCTTGTAGATTGAACATTTGCAGACTTCATTAGCAAATGAAGAACTCAGGAGTAGAACAGGGATCCGCTTTCCTAGCAGTGCTGATGGCTCTGCGCTCATCATTTTGTCCTCTGCTCCTGCTTCTTCCGGCTCAGGGTGTACTGAGTGGTTGGCTAGATGCGCCAAGCTGTGTCACAGAACACAGCCAACCTGGTTCCCTCTGGAGTACTGAGTCCCGACCGTGGCCTTGCTGAGAAGGCTCCCACAGCAGGTCCCTGAGCTAATGAGGCCGCCTCCATGGGAATGTCATTAAGGAAGGGCTGTACCTTGCTAACCCCCAGGAGGTAGCTTGCTCACATGCCCTAGTGAGGTTAGTGCAGTTTACCTGGGGTTTCTCCCGTGGTCCTTTCAGGACAGCTTTAATCTCTCTCTTTCCTCCTTTTTAGGTTGATGGTGCCCTTTTTTCTTTCTATTTTATTAAAAAAATTCATTTTAGAAGTAAGCTGCTTAAGCACTAAATTGTATGAGCTTTCTGAACATTAAGCTTTATTTCTACTATATCTTTCTATTCTAAAAGTTATGGAAAGATAGCTGGCCATTATATCCAAAATAAATAATGAAAGAGCCTACAGTATGGCTCCATGGAAGAGTGTGTGCTTAGTATGTGCAAAGTTGTAGCTTCAATCCCCAAAGAAAGAATGAGATGGAGGGGTTAGAAATTCCTCATAGAAACTAGAAATTTCACCACAGTAAATAGCATTTTTATTTTACAGCGGAAGCCTCCAATGGTGGTGGATGATCTTTTTGAAGACATGAAAGATGGTGTCAAGCTGCTGGCTCTTCTGGAAGTCCTGTCTGGGCAGAAACTGGTAAGGATTTTTTTCAGATTATATTTGGTTTACCTTTGGGATTTGGGGACTGTAAAATTGGGAGTATAAGGGGTGCTACTCACATATCTTATTTTATCTTATTTTACACTTGAGTTCAGCCAAAAGGCCAAGAAGCGATATTTTATCTTATTTTTTATTTTACTTTATTGAGATGGGATCTATCTGTATAGTTCAGGCTGGCACTGAACTCATTATGTAGCTCAGACTGACTTCAAATTTGCAGAAATCCTCTCTTGCCTCAGCCTCCCAAAGGCCCAGATTACAGGTGTGCACCCCCATGCCCACCAGTTCTTTTCTTTTATAGCTGATAATATACTGGAAAAAATGCTTAGCGAGTTGGAAACATCATGTTCATAGAAGCAACCTAAGTAGTAACAGAAAAAGAACTTCATCAGTAACCTGACATGGCTAACTATTCCATGTGAAATAATATCTGAGAACACTGGTTACATATTAATGCAACTAGTCGATTAGCTAACTGATTAGTGCTAATTAGCCTCACTTTAATTGTTTGCTTCCCTTCTGGAAAGGATTGCCAGTCCAAATCTGTGTATTTATATAGTTGTTAAAAATTAATATTGAGGGCCGGAGATTTGGCTCAGTAGTTCTGGTGACTGCCTCGTAAGTGCAAGGTCCTGAGTTTGATCCTGGTAACCACATACAATGCTGGGCATGGAGACTCATGCACACCAGCAATCAATACCACATATCACAGTGCCAGGCACGGTGGTTCACGCCTGTAATCCCAGCACTCAGGAGGCAGAGGCAGGAGGATTGCTTAGTTCCAGGCTTGCCTGGGCTACATAGTGAGCTGAGGGCCAGCCTGAACAACAATCGAGACCCTGTCTCAAAAAAAATTAATATTGAAATGAACATGACATTTTTCATCTTCATCATTTGTGGTAAGAACAAAGTGCAGAGGTTTTTCTATGCTACATAACCAACAGGGTAAAAAACAACATCGACTGTGAAGAACAAAGTATGTTTTTCTCAGTATATTATTCAATAATGAAACATGTTTTCTTGCTTGTATCTTTTATTTCTGGAGGAGAGCAAATAATTTGTAAAGATAAATTATTTTTAAATTAATGTTTACTATAATTGAAAAAAATATTTTAGGCACTAACCTTCACACTGTTCTGTAAGATCCCAGACTCAAATGTGAAGCCAGCAACACTTTTCATTTGTCTCTTATATCTTGGTCAACACTGCATTTGGATGATTGAGTTAGGAAAAGTTTTTGCATTCACGTACCTTCTAGTTATTTTTGTGCAAGGAATCCTTGAAGTAGCTTTTGTAAGAGTCCTTTTTTGGGAAGTATGAATTGGTAGGAATTTTATGTAAATCACTTCTCTAACTGGACTCACATCTCAGCTCACCTCTGACTCTAGCTGTGTGGGTGGCAGATGTTCCTGCATGTCTTGACTAGACTTCGCTTCTACTGTAGTTGGCATCTCTCCAGATTCCTCCTGCAGAACTTTTCTCATAGGGACAATTGATATGGCAGCCCTAAAATGTGTGGGAGATTCCAAAGAATCTTCAACCAGTGGAGATGGTAGTCCACAGATACATGTTCCACCCTTGGGTTTTTAGGATACACATGGTGTTTTACACATGTCTCATAGAATAGAGTCCCCGAGGAGAACTGAGGGCTGAGTGTCCACTGCAGAAACTTCTAGAAGCACACACTTTATTGAAATTTTTTCCTTCCTGGTCTCCCTGTCCACAGGTACTCACCTTACCTTAGATCAGCTCACCAATAAACTACACACACCAAATCCTTGTCTCAAGCTCCACTATGGCAGGAATCAACAGAATACATATGAACAGCCAGTTTGGAATGTATAGATATATAATCAGTTCAATAACTGAATCAGTACTGGGATGTGAGAATCGTTAGATTGAAAAATATGTCCTTTGATTGCCTGATATATTGTCATCTCCTGAATCCTCCTGAATTAAGCTATTTACTTTCTGGTTAAATGAATTTTCATAGGCGTATTCAAACTGTGTCTCATTCTAAATTCCAAATATAATTCTGCACTGTCATTAGCCAAAAATCTACAGGAATATCTGTACGGACATTAGAAAAACATCCTTTAATGCCAGACGTGGTGGCTCACGCCTGTAATCCCAGCACTCAGGAGGCAGAGACAAGAGGATTACTGAGTTCGCGGTGGCTTGCCTGGGCATCATAGTGAGCTCAGGGCCAGCCTGAACTACAACGTGAGACCCTGTCTCAAAAAAAAAAAAAAAAAAAAAAAAAAAAAAAAAAAAAAAAAAAAAAAAAAAAAAAAAGAAAAACATCCTTTGACAAACCAATCCTACTCTTTCCTTTAATGCTATATTCATTCAGACACAGGATTATGAGATCATAAAGCCAAAAAGTTTCTCAGAAAGAGGACTGGCACTCTCACTTCACAAGCAGGGAAGCTGAGAAACAGAGCGGCAGTTTCCGATCTGGCCTTCCTCATTTACTTTACTGATCTCTTTACCATTCTAAATCACATAAATGAAACTATTGAGAGATTCTAAAGATGCTTTGGCAATGGTGATATAAATTTTGTGCATGAGTTTATGGTTAGAGACCCATGGACATAAAAAGGGTCATGTAAAGGAATGAGCATCCTAGGAGCCCCTCTAGGGCTTTTCAGTGGGAAGATACAAGCAAAAGTATGTGTTAACATGGTCAGGAATTCTGTAATTATCCAAGGATATAACTCTACTAAGAACAATACTCAACATCACAGCTTACATAGGCTAGGCCTTGGGCTTTGACCACAAGCACTTAGGAAATGTAGCCAATGGTGTAGTAACTCCACTCCTGCCAGCACATTAGAGTGAAAGTAGAATTTCAATGTCCTACACCCCTTTGGTGACCTGGTGTGACTCCCTTGTCTGTGATTTATGTCTATGATTCCCAGAATTGTTAAATCTTAAAATTATTATTCTTGCATTTCTCTACATCTACTAAATATAATTTGTAGACCATTGACTTTTAAATGGGTCAGTGATTACATGTTTGTACTTGCACAGGCACATTGGAACTCTTAAGTCTGTGCGTAGAGTTTTTTAAGATATGACTAGTTGCCATTGAAAACAATAGAAACTATGGAAGCAGTTTGAATAAAAATGAAAGACTAGAGGAATTTCTCATGTATTTTGCTAACCTAGGCAGCATGCTTTTTAAAAGACTTTTTAACACTTTTGATTCAAGAGACACCTAATAATCCACTAAGAAACAAACAATGGGCATTATTAGAAAATCTTGAGCAGCAAAAGCTCCTGTGGGGTCACCAGGGAACTTTGTTAGTTTCAGTCACATAGATCTCAATTCCACAGTGTGATTTGGCAACTTGACAGCTCAGCTGATACTTCTGAGGTCCTTACTGTGGGTCAAGCACTACCTTAGGCCTTTCAAGGAAAGCACAGAGCAATGGAATATGGTTCCCTCCCAGGAGAGTTGGTAGCCTCCTAATGAAAAAACTGTACTAAATTGTATAAAAATAGGTGCAAAACTTGTACCAAAATGTAACAGATGCTTTACATCTTCTTTGTTTTGAGATACCTCTGAAGAAGAAAAGCAGAGAAGGTATTTGCCTGACTGCGTATCAGGTCCTATAATGATGCTAAATTAGAATATATATTAGAATGTGTAAAAATATAAGCAATTATCTTTTAGACAGCAGGATAAGAAAGCACTCTTTAAAACAGAAAGGTATTGATAGTAAAGATTGTTGTATTTAGTTATAATTCAAAATATTTAAAATCAAAATCTTTGAAAGAAAAAATAACAAAGCAAGTAATACTCTTGTTGAAAACATTTACAGTTAACTGTCTATAGTTACACACATTACATCTTCAAAATGGTAAATGTACAGACTGCTCTAAGGAAAACTTGGACAAGAGATGTGCAAAGACATTTCACAAAGGAAATATTGCCAAAGATGAGGGAAGGGAAGTCCATCTGCATCATTGCTTATGGGGAAACGTAAGTGGAGGCCATTCTAAAAACTAGTAGGTATATTTTATATACATTTTAAAAATAGCTGTCAAAACCAAAGGTAGGAGAAGATATGGGTCAACAGTATTATTTTCTCAGTGCTGGCAAAAATGAACAATAGTTCAACCATTTTTTGAAAAATTTGACATTTCTGTGCAGGCTCAAAAGTTATATGCTTTTGAGCAATTATCTTGCTCAAGAGAAACTACACTTGCACAAAAGATGTGAAGAATGCATCAGTCTGCTTAGGTCATGACACCAATATGCAGGAAATAACCCACATTCACATCAGAAGGCGAGTTCATACAGGGCTCACTGTTGAGCTGTCAGAATAATTAAACACGGGGAACAGTAACAAGATAGGTGAAACTTGGCACTGTAATGCTCTGTAGAAAAGTGTATTTCAAACATTATTATATTTTACTCAGTATAAAGTTAAAACTCAAATATTTTTAAGAAAGCATGAAAACTAAATGAATCTATAGAGTACAGAATGGAAAATGATGGACTAGATGGCCTATGGTGCTTAGTACGGGTATCTGCAAACAAGAGGACAGAACGGATCTTGGTACAGTACAGAGATATCTGACTTGCAACCTACATTGCAGGTTCTGCCCTTGGTTTAGTTTGCAGATGCATGGGATTAATTTTAATTAAGGTAATTGATTAAATAAACCAAATGAGGGAGCTGTGTACAGACCAGTAATGAGATGATCCTACGTAACAGTTTCCAATATGGAACAAATACACAATTTTTAAATGAACCTTTTATTTGAGTATTTGCTGAAAAGCATATCTTTTCTTTTTCATTATTCAGTAAACTTTATTGGTACATTATATACACAGTTCACAATCACACACAACATTGGGGAATTTGTTCCAATATGTGACACAGGTCAATTCTCACTTTTACCCACATCCCTGCCCACCTACCCCTTCCCACACCCTATATACATACTCTTTTATTTTTTTCCAAATCATATTTATTCCTTCCTCTCATTACATTCCCACACCAAATTCCTTTTGGATATTTCCCATTCTATGAAACTATCATACATTCTAGAGCTCCTTTACCTCTACAGGTGCTTATATCAGAGAAAAGATCCAGTATTTGCATATCTGTATTCTATTTATTTCACTTACTAGTGTGTCCTCCAGGTGTCTCCATTTGCACATAAATGAATGAATCTTGTCATTCTTTATGGCAGAGTAATACTCCATTTAAAAAACACATCTTCTTTATCCAGTCTCCAGTTGATGGGCATTTGGGTTGTTTCCAAGATTGGGCTATCATGAACTGAGCTGCTATGAACACTGGTGTACACCTGTCTTTACAATGTGATTTTTAAAATTCCTTTGGGTATATTCCTAGCAGGGGGACAGCAGGGTCGAATGGGACCTCTAGTCCTAGTTTTCTGAGGAATCTCCACACAGATCTCCACAATGGTTGCACAAGTCTGCGATCCCACCAGCAGTGGAGAAGGGTTCCTTTCTCCCCACAGCCTCGCCAGCATTTATTGTTGGTTGATTTTGTGATAGCAGCCATTCTTTGTGGAGTGAGATGAAATCTCAGTGTTGTTTTCATTTGCATCTCTCGAATGACCAGTGATGGTGAACATTTCTTCATATGCTTCTTGGCTGCTTTGACTTCTGCCTCTGAGAAGTGTCTGTTCATTTCAGATGCCCATTTTTGAATTGGGTCTTTGAGCTTGGGGAGGCTGATCTGTTTAAGTTCCTTGTATATTGTAGATAATAGCCCTTTGTCTGACAAACAGCTAGTAAAGACTTTTTCCCATGCTGTTGGTTGTCTTTTAGCAGTGCCAGTGATTTCTCTTGTTGTGCAGAAGCTTGAAAAGCATATCTTAAGATTACTACTAACATAATATGAATTAGAAGTGAAAAGTACTTGCTTCTGAATTTTAATGAGAAATTATTTAGAGCAGTTTGCCAGCAATGTGACCTCAGGAAAGCCACTGAACCTCTCAGCTGCTCTAGCAGGTCCCCTGCTAGCAAAGGAGGCTCAGAATATTGACTTCTTCAAAATTACTCTGCATTTCTAGCTCACCAACATGGCTCAGAGAAAGCACATAATAAATTTAATTAACATAAGTGCAGATAAGGTATGCACAGCCCGAACACACTGTTGTGAATAATATTTTTATTCTTATGATTCTATTTTTAAGCTTGGTGCATGTGTTCCCAGTACTTTAGACATATGAGCCAAGAAATTTTGCCAATACTGTCAATATTCTTCTTTTTTCATATAACATGGAAAAATGATGAGAGACTGGGAGTACTCCCCATGTAAATATTCCTTAACATGTACAATCAATAGAGAGATAGGAGTTTGCTGAATTTCTGCTCTTAGTTATAGATAAGCCTACAGGTGAAATGCATTAACAGATAAGCTGAGAATGATCATATGTTTTTTGTTTTTACTGTTGCTTTTTAGTATGTTTACACATCACGCATTTTCAGAGTGCCATGAAGATAACAATTCTTTATGTGGTGGTATGATTTAAAAATGTCAGAATACTGCAACTTTTAAAACATTTATTAGAGATTAAAAGATATTTTGTTGTTAATCCTTCCCTCCCTCAAGATGCTCTTTCTTACTTCAAACCCATTTGTCTTGTCATTCCTGCCTTTTCTGAAGCAGTTCTGGAAGTTTTCTTTTATGTCTTCATTTGAGCTGTAATGGCTGCCCTGATACCCGAGTTGATTTGGAATATTTACCTTTCATAATAATTTTGACTTTGAGGAATCACCAGAAGTCTCACAGAGTCAGACATGGTAAATAAGGTAGAAGAAAACCCATCAAAA
>PVIC010029651.1:0-22374 GCA_004025085.1 Thryonomys swinderianus
AAAAAAAAAAAAAAAAAAAAAAGCAGACAAAATCCAAAGCCAGTGGAAGGAAAGTAATAACAAAAATCAGAACAGAGATAAAATAGTGACTCAAATATCTATGGAAAGCATGAATAAAACAAGATTGATTCTGTGAAAAGATAAACAAAACTGACCATCAATTAAATAAATATAACTAGGTATGAAAAAATATATTTCAGTAGTTATTACCCATATCCAGAGTATCATGTGGGAATATTTGAAAAATTACATGGCAATAGGGAAATTAAAAAAAATGAACAAATTCTAAATACACTGTTTAACCAATACCAAGTTTAACCAATAAGATATAAAACTCCTAAATAGATTAGTAATAAGCAGTGAGATCAAGGTAATCTGGCAACCCCAAAGAGTTACACCACTATACTGAAGGGCCAGTACACTGCAAATAAATTAGTGGTTTTTTTTTTTTTTTTTTGAGACAGGGTCTCGCTTTGTAGTTCAGGCTGGCACTGAACTCACTATGTAGCCCAGGCAAGCCACTGTGAACTCAGCAATCCTCCTGTCTCTGCCTCCCAAGTGCTGGGATTACAGGCATGAGCCACCACGCCCGGCAATTAGTGGTTTTAAGTTTTAGCATGTGGCCACAGATTTAGCTCATTGGTTTAAAGGTATGAGAATAGTGATTGCTGCAGTTTGTCCTTTTCTGGACTCTGATACTGTTGATGATATGGATTGTATTATTTTGATCAAGGTTGTTGTTCTGTTTAAGTACCTTTCATGGTGTGCCAGAACTGAGGTTGCTTAAGAACCATTACAGATCCAAGGAGGATAACTCAGGAAATAGTCATATTGTAAGGCTTTTGAATATTAGGAAGAAAGAGAATTGCAGTAACCATTTCCCAGACAGAGATTCAGGAATTAAGCCAAAATCATCAGCAACAACAAAAAAATAGAAATGAGAAAAAAATCCCTCAGATACAGAGATCATTAGTTCAGGAGAATTCAGGGAAAAAGGAGATGGAGAAAACTGAAACTCAAATCACCAGTACTCTTTGAGCTGGTAACAAAAGAGGATTTCATAAAAATGAAATCAGAAATAGTTCCTCAGATAACAACAGACAGTGTCTATAGTGAAAGATACTATTATTAACATTAAAGAAATGATCAGGAACATGATAGAATCTGTTTATGAAAGTAATGGAATCTTAAACAGCTCCAAATTTTCAGGAGATTAAAAACTCCAGTGAAGGTTTGCAATATAGGATGAATGAATGTGAAGAGGAATATCAACGTAGAAGATAGGATTGTAGCCAGTGAACATGGAAGGAAATTTATGGAAAATTGCAAGGGTACATGAGAAGTCAATTTAGTGGCTGCTAGATGATGCAAAGAATAATAATACAAGATTGAGTGCAGTCAGTGAAGAAACAGTAAAGTGCTAAAGACAAACTGTTCACAAAAGTAAAGGCAGAAAACTTCACAGGAAAAGGAACAGAACTTGACATACAGATAAGTGAGGCATATAGGACTCCCAACTGGCTGTGATGTAAAACAGTGTACATCTAAGCATATAATAAGTTTCCCAGACCCAACAGAACAAAATATTGAAAGGAAAGAAACAAATCACATACAAAGGAAAGCCCATTAGAATCACAGCAGACTTTAAAACACACTCGTTAGAGCCTGGAGTGAAGTGTTTTAGGTTCTGAAAGAAAACAGCCTTCAACCTAGATTATTGTATCCTGTAAAACTATCTTTCAAAATTGATGTGTAAATAAGATACTTCTATGACAGAGAACACCTGAGAAACTTCCTGAAAATCAAATTTGTACTCCAAAAAATTCTAAAGAATATCCTAGAAAGAGATAGAGTGTCACAGTGCCATGAGACTCAGCAGAATGAATACATTGGGCAAGGTAAGAAACTGAATGGAAAGGGATAAAAGCAAATAATAAGAGCCAACAACAGGAAAGCATTATGACAGTGTGTATCAGTTGTACCCATTAATGTTAATGGGTTAAATGAGCCAATTAAAAGACACAGATTGGCAGAATGGCTTAAGAAGCAAGATCTAAAAATATGCTATATGCAAGAAACACAACAAATTCAGAAAGAAATCCATGGGCTGAAAGTAAAAGGGTTGAAAATAATTCTTCATGAGATAGGAAACCACAAAAAAGCAGGAGTGGCTTTCTTACTTGCAAAGTAGATTTCAAACCAAAGCTAAGAGAGGTAAAGACACCACATCCTCGTATAAGGAACAATCCAAGAGGAAGAGATGACATTATAAATACTTGTGCACCAAATTCTAGTGTACCCAACTACATAAAACTAATACTGATTGATATGAAAAGCCAGATAACCACTAATATAATCTCAGTAGATCAACTGGACAAAAAATATCAACAATGAAATACTTGAAATGAACCAAACTTTTGAACAAATAGCCTTAATAGAGTCTAAAGAGTATTCCACCCCACAAAAATCAGACATTCTTCTTAGCTGCACATTGGTCATTATCCAATAATAGATCATATGCATGTTCATAGAGCGTGTTTAAGTAAATACAAAGGAATTGAAGTTAACCCCTGTGTACTGAGGTCATAGTGTTTTGAAATTAGATAGCTTAAGAAACTCTGAGAACCTCACTAACACATTGAAATTGAACAACACTTTCCTGAACAACCAATAGGTCATAGAGGAAATTAAAAAATGATGATGTCAATACAACATACAGGAGTCTGTGGTACATAAAGCAGTTCTATGACAGAAATCCATAGCAGTGAATGCCCTTCCTAGGAAAACAAGAGTGAACTAAGACTCTTGTGGTGAACCTTAAGCCTCTAGAAAAAGAGGAGCAAGACAAATCAAAAGCTCATACATAGGAAGAAATTATAAAGATTAGGGCAGAAATTAATGCAATGTACATTAAGATAACCATACAAAAATCAATGTATTGTATAATTTGTTCTTTGAAAGAATAAAAATCAAGAAATCCTTAGCCAACCTTACCAAAAACAGGAAGGAAGTGGCTCAAATCCATGCAATCAGGAATGAAAAGGGGGAAATCACCACATCCAGCAGATATCTAGAGGATAATAAATACCTACTTTGAAAACCTGTACTCCAATAAGATGAAAAAACACAGTAGAAATGGATAGATTCCTAGGCAAATATAAGCTCCCAAAGTTCAACGAAGAAGACATAACATGGCTAACCACCCCAATATCAATCTGAAAATATAATTAAAAACCTACAATCAAAGAAAAATCCTTGCTCTGATGGTTTTTCTGTTGAATTCTGTAAGACATTTAGAGAAGAGCTAATGCCAGTACTTGCCAAATTCTTTAATGAAATTGGAAGGGAAACAAGACTCTCAAATTGATTCTTAGAAGCAGCCATTGATTCAAAAGCAGAAAAAGAAAAAAGAACTAGAGGACAAACTTCTTAATGAACATAGATGCAGAAGTCCTCAATAAGATACTTGCAAACTGAATGCAGAGGATCATCAAGAAATCATACATCCTGACCAAGTTGGATTTATCTATGGTTAAATATACATAACTGTGTAAATGTGATATGCTATAATAGAGCCAAGGACAAAAACCATATGATCATATCAATAGATACAGAAAAAGCTTTGACAAAATCCAACATCCATTTGTGATTAAAAGCCTGTAGAAAATTGGAATAGAAAGTCTTTATCTCAACCTGATAAAAGTTGTTTTGAGAAATCAGCAGCCAGCATTGTACTAAACAGTCAAGAACAAACCCTTTACATTAACATCAGGAACAAGATAAAGTTGTCCACTGTCATCACTCTTGTTCAGTATAGTGCTGGAAGTATTAACCACAGAAATTAGAAAAGAGAAAGAAATAAAAGGAATAAATATAGGAAAGGGAAGAATTTAAGCTGTTATTATGTGCTGATAACATGATACTCTATATAGAAGATCCCAAAAACTCTGCCAGAAAAACTTCTGGACTCAATCAGCAGATTCAGTAGCATAGCTGGATACAATATGAACACTCAAAAATCAATAACCTTTGTATATACAAAAAATAGGTTAACTGAGAGAAAAAAATTGGAGAATCAATTCCTTTTAAATAACATGCAAAAATTAAATGTCTAGGAATCATTCTAACAAAAGAGGTGACAGAACTATATTCTGAAAACTATACCACCCTGAAAAAGGAGATCAGAGAGGTTATCAGAAAAGGGAAAGACATCCCTTGTTCCTGGGTAGGAAGAACCAATATTGTCAGAATGACCATACTCCCAAAATTACTATGTACATTAATACAATCCCAGTAGCATATTTCACAGACCTAGATAAAATAATCTAAAAATTCATGTGGAACCAAAATAGCAAAAACAATACTAGGCAACAAGGATATGGCAGGGCATCACGATCCCCAACTTGAAACTATGCTACAAAGCCACTATGATAAAAACAGCATGGTACTGGCAAAGAAACAGATGTGAGGATCGGTGGAACAGACTAAAAGATGCAGAAACAACTCCATATATACTAAGCCACTTCATCTTGGACAAAGGAGCCAAACCTCTCAGTGGAAGAATGCCTCTTCAACAAATGGTTCTGAAAAAAGTGGGTTTCACCCTGCCAAAGACTAAAGCTAGATATGTCTTTCACCATGCATTAAATTAAAATCAAAGTGGATTAGATACCCAAATATTAAAAACACTAAACCTGCTGGAAAACAGGTTATATAGAACTCTCAAAGACATTGGCAGAGGGAAAGACTTTATGTCCAAAACCTTAGCAGCAAAGGAATTAGAATTGACAACTGGGATCTCACCATATGAAAAAGCTTCTGCATAGCAAGATAAACCACCAGCACAGCAAAGAGACAACCTACAATGTGCGAGATAAAATTTTACCAACTTTTTCTCAAAGGACTACTACCTTGAATTTGTAAAAAAAAAAAAAAAAAAAAAAAAAAAAAAACTTTAAAAAATCAACACTCAGGGCAGAGATTTAGCTCAGTGGTTCCAGTGCCTGCCTCACAAGTGCAGGTCCTGAGTTCAATCCGGGTAACCACATACAATGCTGGGTGTGGTGACTTACCCCCACCAGCAGTCAATATCACATACCACAGTGCCAGGCATGGTGGCTCACGCCTGTCATCCCAGCACTTGGGAGGCAGAGACAGGAGGACTGCTGAGTTTGAGGCTTGCCTGGGCTACATAGTGAGCTGAGGTCCAGCCTGAACTACAAGTGAGACCCTGTCTCAAAAAAATAAAAAAATCAACACCCTCTAAATTTAAAGACTCTATTCAAAATAGTCATCTGAAATGAAATGACAGTTTTCAGATGAAGAAGTAAAGGCAGCTAAGAAATATATGATGAAATGTTCAGTGATGAAATGTTCATCACTGCTCATTCAAGAGATGCAGAGGAAAACCACACTGTATTTCTGTCTCACTCCAGAAAAAGTGACTGGTATCAAGAAATCAAGCAACAAGTGCTGGCATGGCTTTGGGGAGGAAGGAACTCTTCTTTTCTGTTGGTTGGGATGTACACTGGTGCAACCACCATGGAGATCAGTTTGAAAATTCTTCAAAAACTGATTGGAGATCCCATTTGACTCTTTGTTTCCATGGGAGGTATATGAATGAAAGAACTAAAGCATAATATCACAGTGACATGTGCACCCATCTTTATAACAGCTCAGTTTGTACTAGCTAAATCTTGGAAATAGCTCAAATGCCTATCAACTCCAAACTGTATAAAGAAAATGTGTTTTTAAAAAAATAAAATGGAGTTTTATTCAACCATAAGAAATAATAAATTAGAGTCATTTATACTCAATGGATGAACCTTGAAGTTATAAGTGAACTAAAGAAGACATAGATCTATAAATACTATATCATTTGTCTGGTACAAGAAACTGAAGGGGTAAATGTGGTACAAAATGTATGATAGGTATTGTGAAATAGGAAGAAAGTGTTCAAAAGGAAAGGGGCCAGTAGGGCAAAGTACAGGGAATGAAAAAATTGGATGGTAAAAAAAAAGAAATTAAAACAAAGCTTATGTACACAGGGGGCTGGGTATTGTAGGAAGTTCAGGGGAATGGGAAAAAATGTAAAGCAAGATGTGTCATACACAGGTACATGTTCTCAGTGTTCAGTGTGATTATAATGACATATAAAATGTACCAATAAAATCAATTGTTTTTATAAAGGAAGATACCTAAATGGCCAACATACACATGAAAAATGTTCAACATCAGTAATTATCAGGGAAGTGTAAATCAGATGTACTTTGATATTTAGTTCTATCTTAACCTCAAAGGGTTTTATCAAGAAAACCAAAAAATACTGATGAATATTCATTAAAGAGGAATTAAATTAGTGGCACGACTAAGCAAAACAATATGGAGGCCCTTAAACTGAAAAGAGCACTACCTCAAGGCCTAGCTGTGCCCTCTCTTTTCAGAGGAGTCCAAGTCAGCAGACACAAGAGGGATCTGCATACCCATGTTTATTGCACCACTTTTCATAATAGCGAGTTTGTGGAATCAGCCTATATGCACATCAATAGATGAATAGGTAAATGTGAGAATGTGTAAATAGAGTATTATCTGGCCATAAAGTGAATCAAGTAATTGCAGGAAAATGGATGAAACTGGCTATCATCATTGAAGTGAATAGGTCAGATGGACAAAGACAGTATCATAATGCTTTCTCATATGGAATTGAAAAAAGCATTACATGAAAATAGAAGAGGTACTATTAAAGGAGATAAAGGGCATGTGGACCAGTAGAGGGAATTGAGTAATAACAGGGCAGTATGGAAGGGTACATACAATCTGTATACATGATACGCATATATAAAATGTCACAAACCCATTTTATACAATTAATATATGCTAATAATTGTATCTTTATACTATTGCTCTACAGTAAAATGCATTCAGTTGCCTGAATATATATAGCTCTCTGTAGTTTCATTCTTTTATGTTACATTGTGTATCTGGAGTGTCCCCTAAAAGCTCTTGTGATGTATGCTTGATCCCCAAGTCACGATGGTATTGAGTATGAAAACTTTAAGAAGTGAAGCCTTGTTGAAAGAAGTGTCACTTAGGCCATCCCTTTGAAGGATATGCTTTAGACCTATCTCCCTCTTCCTAGCCTCTTGTCCACCATGAGATGAAGTTTTATGCTCTATCATATATTCTCATCCATGATGTTCTACCTTAGCCCAATTCCCAGAGTAGTGGATCCAAGTGACCTTAGACTGAGAGCTCCCAAACTGAGACAAAACAAATCTCTTGTTTAAATTGTTTTCCCATGGTATTTTATTATAGCAGCAGAAAACTGACACATCTCCCATTGATCAATTTGTCAGCTCTTTGAAATGGCAGTTTGAATTAACCATTCTAGCTTTGTGGTAGATCATGGTAACTGTTGTAATGTTCTTCAACTTTATGCTTCAAGATTGCCTTGGCTATTGTTTGATTCATTATTTTTTCCATGAATAACGGCTTAATGACTATTTTCTAACATGTAAAGGGGTTGATATTTGTAAATTTAAAATTATATGTTTTAATAAGAACTACAGAGAAAGAGAAAAAATAGCCTTGGCTATATTGCTAAATTTGTTGTCATTGCTATTTTTAGGGTGACAAATAGCAATTAAAAGTTACCTGGAGGCTTTGAACATGTTTTTATTTTTATAATTTTAATTTTTTAAGGTAACAAAAACTGAATTGAGGACTTCAGGTAGACTCGGGAAGCACTTTAACACTGAGCTATATCCCAGCAATTTTTATTTTGATGTAGGATCTAGCTTAACTTCTCAGGATGAGTTTCAATTTATAATCCTCTTGCCTCAGCCTCTTGAGTGGCTGGAATTGTATTGTGGCTGGCTTGTGTTCCTTACCTGAATGAAGGCAGAATGTGTGGAAAAAAATATTGGAGTGCGTCAATGCTTTTTGTTCTACAAACTAAAATCTATGATGACAACATTCTATTACTCTCATACTGGATATTATTTTTACAACCTGTCTTCTCATACTCTAGGTTTTGTCCTAGACTCAAGGGAGAGTCTCTTTAAGCTTTAAATAAGACCAATATCCTTTTCAAACTTAATAATTTATTCAGAAAACATTTATTAATGTATTGCCTCAACTCCCACAAATATTTTTCTTAGACTGAAAAAATAACTTATTGATACAAGTTTATGTTCATTGCATAAGAATGGATACTTTTATTCACCTCAATCTTTTTTTTTTTTTTTTTTTTTTGAGACAGGGTCTCGCTTTGCAGTTCAGGCCGGCCCTGAGCTCACTATGTAGTCCAGGCAAGCCTCGAACTCAGCAATCCTCCTGTCTCTGCCTCCTGAGTGCTGCGATTACAGGTGTGAGCCACCATGCCCAGCACTGTGGTATGTGGTATTGATTGTTGGTGGGCGTGAGTCTCCACACCCAGCATTGTATGTGGTTACTGGGGATCAAACTCAGGACCTTGTGCTTGCAAGGCAGGTGCCGGAACCACTGAGCTAACCCTCCGGCCCTTCACCTCGATCTTTAATAGTTAACATAGGGTTCATAAATGTTCAGAAAACACTGGCTAATTTACACTTATATCATGTATCAGGAACTATAGTGGCCAAATATTTTTACTATTCTTCATTTACCAAATGACTGAAGATCAGATCATCTGATATAATTTCATCTGTCAGAAAGAAATCACACAGTGTGGTTAGATTTTCATTATGTACAATATAACCCTTATCATGTACTGACTGGTGATATTATTTTATAACTACATAAAGCATACATACAGAGTGATGGTAAACAGCTACTACAACAGATATGGTCAAATCCAGAAACAGTCTCTCATCTTCTTTAAAACTTCACTTTCATGGATTATCTGTTCATTTCTCTTTCAAGTGTTAATAAAATAGATTAACATTGGGAATATTTTACTTTGTATAGAATGAAATTACTAAGTCAAATTTTATTTTTAAAATGAAAATATGCTTTGTTCTTTTGTATTCTATTCTCAGATCATGTCTTCATTTTTATCCTATCCTACCTCAGTGTGCATGCAATCTGCTTGGCATTGATTCATTCCTGCCATCCTGTTCACTCTCATACTGAGTGAATGCTTGGTTTCTGTTTTACATTTTTAAATATTTACATTCTTTGACATTCTATTGGGACTTAAAGCTTCTATGAAATGCCTAAATTTCTTATTTTCTCTTTATATTGTAATCCTGGCATATATAGTCAGCACATAAGAGGAGCAGTGAAACTGTTCAAGTATAAAATTTGTCTACACACCATGAATTATTCTGCCATCAATATGACATATATCTTTCTCACTTTAGTGAACTGTATTGAGGAAACTGTTCACATTTCTCATTGACCAATCACATGAGTTGCAAAACAGTTGTTTAGAGTTGATGTCTCCATGTTTTATATTTCCCTTGAATTGCACAACCATATGTTCTATTACATGATATTTTCACCTGGATGCATAATAGGCTATTCAAACTTATGTCTCACCTTAAATTCTATTTTTCTCTCCAAAGTTACTCTTCCCAGTGTTACTAATCTTAGGAGTTAGCTTCTTGTTTTCCTGGTTGTCATGACAAGTCTTAGTGCTGTCCTTGATTACTCTAGTTTTTGTATTTCACAAACATTCCTATTGGCACCAGCTGTGAAATATCACTCATATCTTTTGCCTACTGCACTGTTGTCATTAGAGTCTAAGTCATTGTATTTATTATGTGGATCGCTGTGACACAAACCCCATGTCTGTTCTGTCCTTTACTTAGCCACCCGCAGTGAACCTATTAGAGCCCAGGTGTGATTATATCCAAAACCTGTAGTGACTTACTTTTCTATTCTGTATTCATGGTGGTTGTGCAGGCCTATAAAACCTCTGGAATTTGCTTCTGTAACTATCTCTTTGACCTGTCTTCTCCTCCTTTTCCTATTGTTTTCTAGTCATATTTTTCTATTTACTCATCTTTAAACATGCACCGCAGGTCATTTTTACATATCCTTCTGAGGCCTAAAATGTTTTATTCTCAGGAATGAATGTCTCTCATTTTACTTAAATCTATTGTTGATAGATTCCCTTATTATAGAGGCCACTGTCACCAAGTATTTTCCTGTACTCAATTCAGTATATATAAGCTTACAAATTTTTTTTTCTGCATGATATTAGGTTCTGTTTTCAAGCATCCTGGACTTTATTTTGTAACTAATTAATATCTTATCACATTTATAATCTTCTGACTTAAATTAATTTGTGCACTCCTTTTTGGGTAATTTGTATGTTTTAGACTTTGTCATTTGCTTTCAGCAAGAAATACTGAAAAATGATAAGATCCTTTAGAAGATAAAAGTAGAAATTTTGGCCACCAGATGGAGACCCAGTGCTATCTTTTAATGATAGGTTGAATATCCAAAAGTAGTCATAATTATAAATATTCAACTCTAAATTCTTTATTTTTTCCCATTTTTATATTCATAACAATTTTTATTCATTAGAAATATTTTTAACCATATTCAGGAAGGTTTGGAAATTTACTAAGCTGGGCTAAAAAGGAATCATAGGCTATCAAGGAAGCATGTTTGTCAGTATTCAAAGATCTCAGACTACTAAGCTAATTTTCTGGTGAAAGAAGGTAAAAAGAAGCATAGATTGCTGCAGAAATTCCAAATATGTGGATACTGCTGAATGGTAGGATTATAGGAGTCAAGGGATTTATATCAGTGGGGAAAATTGTCAGGCAGTGAATATATAAAAGAAATAATAATTCATAGCAGTTCAGGAGTAATTAAAATGTGCTTTTTGGATACTGCAGCATGGAATCAGCAAAGGTTATACAGTGGAAGATTCCAGAACTTCATCACAGCAAGAGGCTCTGAAGGGTCTTCTAATTGGCCAGTCAAGTTGATCTTTTGGCTGATTTTATCACTTTATCCTTTTGTTTTGGAATTATTTTCCACAGTGCCATGTAATTTGCAGATTACCTGTATCAAATGCGAAATCCTTAATTAAAGTAGTAAACATGTTTTCTCTGAAGTGTTTAATGGCTAAAAGAAAAAAGACTGAGGAGAATATTGAAATAATTTTATGGCTTTTTTCTATAGGTTTCCTTTACCTTCTGGAGATGGCAAAAAAAAAAAAAATCTCTCGGTGTGAATGTCAGGAGAAGAAAATAGTTCATAGACTAGATGCGTTTTTTTTTTTTTTTTCATTTTTGAGACAGGGTCTTGTTTTGTAGTTCAGGCTGGCCCTGAGCTCACTATAGAGCCCAAGCAAGCCTGGAACTCAGCAATCCTCCTGCTTCTGCCTCCCGAGTGCTGGGATGACAGGCGTGAGCCACCACGCCCGGCACTGTGGTATGTGGTATTGATTGCTGGTGGGCGTGAGTCTCCACGCCCAGCATTGTATGTGGTTACCCGGATTGAACTCAGGGCCTTGTGCTTGTGAGGCAGGCGCTCGAACCACTGAGGTAAATCTCTGGCCCTAGATGCTTTTTGACCTGAATATTAGGGGGAAGCTTTGCCTTTTGTTTCACTGTCACTTCATGGAAAGATTGATATCTCTGCTCTGGTTTTCTTTCACCCTTCAAATGACAATAAGCTTTTAGGAAAACCTCTATCACTCTATTCTTTTCTTCAGTTGGATGTCTAGAGTCTTGCCAGACTGATTTACATAAAATAGAGATCCCATGACTATTTTTTTCACCCCAACTAAAGTCTGTCAAAGATTGCATACAGTGCAGGGTAAAAATCAAAGCTTGTCAGCAAAGCGAGGTATCCCTTATCCTGACCCTGACTATAGTCTGGATTCCATGTTCAATTCACCTATAACGTCAAGTCCTTCCTTAATTCTCTTGAACAAAAATGAATTAACTCTTTTTCTGTATTCCTATGATTTCATTTGCTGTTGGTAGTCAACAATACAGTATCACTTTTCACTGTATATTATATACTCATGTGTTGGGTACCAATCAGGACCCATTCTGAGCGAGTTGTTACAGATGTCATTATGCAAAGGCAAAGATGGTTGATGAGGATAATAAATGTTATAATTGTATGAGGTCATGGGTGTATATGTGCTCCCTTGTTCTTGGAGTGTTGTAACATGGTTCATGACTGTATTTAACTATATTAATTTTGATTTTGTACAGTTTGAATTTCTTGAAGGGGAATTCTGTCTTACTTATTAGACTCTTGATTGCCAAAAGTGTTGTAATTTTGAGAACAAATAGTAGATTTTTAAATAAAACTTTAAATTTAACCTTTGTAAAAACATATAGTTCATTTTCTGTCATGCTGTATTATAGAGTTTAGGTAAATGATATGATTTAAAAATTTTTAGATTTTGTGGGTGGGTGGGGATATGGGTAAAAATGAGAATTGACTTGTGTCATATATTGGTACAAATTCCCCAATGTTATGTGTGATTGTGAGATGTATATAAATTGTACCAATAAAGAATTCAATTTAAAAAAATTAGATTTTAATGCTCAATACCAAAATAACGAATAGTGGGTAAAATAGCGAAACACGTGGGTATTGTTATTTTAACCCATTAAAATGCAAATAATGGGTTAAAGTGGAATACCTTAATGTTCTATCTTGGTCAAACTTTAATAGAGTTATTTTTTATTTTAAATGTTGTATACAAAATTATATGGGTGCTATGAGATCAGCATCTATCTATCAAAAAGACATATCATTACCCAACATGAGTAACCAGGTCCTATCTGCCATTTCCCTGTTAAAACTACCTACACCAAACACGCTCAAGACAATGGAATAAAAATGAAATATAGTGGGTTTGAATAATTGCCATATTGAGGAATATTTTATACTCATTTACTTATCAAAAACTTATTTGGTATCTACTATTTCTTAGGTACTGGCCTTCATTTAGAAAACATTAAATAAAATAGTTGTCTTTCAGCATTCATGGAACTTAGTGTGAGGGAAACACAAAAGCCAATGATAGATAAGCAATAATGTTTGGATTTATTAGGAAAATCAAGCTGTAAGAGTTTATAGAATATCAAGACACAGTTTTAAGCCAGGCATGGTGGCTCACACCTATAATCCCAGCACTCGGGAGGCAGAGACAAGAGGATTGCTGAGTTCAAGACTTGCCTGGGCTACATAGCGAGCTCAGGGCCAGCCTGAACTACAAAGGGAGACCCTGTCTCAAAAAAAAAACAAAACAGTTTTAAATTTTTCATTTAAAAGATTATGAAAATAAATGCACCTTAAGACTAATGTTAAGTGAAAAATGTTAAGTAAAATAAATGATACAGAAGCTTAAAATTCATATGATTTCTCTTTTGTGAAAGCCCAATATATTTCTATTTTCAAAAATTGATTTTATTGGTACATTTTATATATACATTATCATCACATTCAAAATTGAGAATTTGTACCTGTACATGACATCTCGATCCTCATTTGTTTTATTCCCCTGCCCTCCTTACAACCCCACCCCATATATACATAAGCTTTGTTTCCAATTTTTGTTTTCACCATCAAATTTTTCTTTTCCTTTTTTACTTTTCTCTACCCTACTTTCTCTTTTCCTTTTGAAAATTTTCTTCACATTTTAAAATACCTATCATACATTCTGGACCTTATTTACACCTTCAGTTTCTCATACTAGAGAAACAGTATGGTATTTACATATCTATGCCCTATTTGTTTCATTTATAAGTGTGTCCTCAAGGAACATCCATTTGAGTATAAATGATTTTTAATTCATCATTCTTTATGGCTGAGTAATACCTATTTTATTTAAAAAACACATTGAAAAGCCCAATATATTACTAAAGAGATAAAAGACAGATAATGAGACAGAGGGAGATGGTTCTTTTCAGAAAAGAAGATGACCAAGAGAAAAAGTATGGGGGAGATAATGGAAAGAAGAAGATGTAATGGTAAAAATGGGAAAAAGTTTATATATGTGGAATATAGTTTGGAAAAAAAGCCATTAAGACTCTTTGATAGGTTAGATGTGAGAGGTAAAGAACAATCAAGGATGATCTAATTTTTTCTTTTGCTTGAATGCCAAAAATTTTAATAAAATGGATTTTAGAATTCTTACATTCACACTAAAGACCACAAGAAAATAAGGACTGTGTACTATACTGGGAGATCATTCATTCAAGATACAGAGGGAACTAGAATTGGAGACTTAAAAGTACTCAGCCTTGCTTAATCTTCAGAAACACATTTTGCTTTTTATCAAATAATGTAACTTTGTGGCTTTGTAAAATAATGTGGTAAATCTTAACTTCTTAATACTGACTGCTGTATAAACTCACAAATGAATAAAAATAACTAATGAGACTATGAATCTATCAGTGCATGAGAGATTTTGTTTTCTCCAGGTTTAGTCTCCACTCTTTATCTGACTGTTCTGTTTCCTATGGTCTGGCTTGATGGATCACAAGTAAGGCTGTGTTGTCCTCTGGCTTTTGTTTAGATTTAGCCAGTGGGAACTGTGGCCTTCAGTAGAGAAATATAGCTAGCCCAGCAAGCTGACAGTGAGGGAGGAGCATATATGAATCCATTACTCTCACTTGTTCCACCCTCTGATCTTTTCCCAATGCATTTGGTTTTTGTTCTCCTACCCCATTCTACCCCGCAGTGCCATCCCATTTCTTGGTAATTTCCTCTGCATATTCATGTAGACCTTTATTCAAGTCTCCTGGAAGATTCCCTAATGGTGACATTGGTTTTAGGACCTTAGTTGAATTTCAGTGTTATTTGAAACACAGAGTTTGACTTTGGCTGAAATTAAGCAATAAAGGTGTTAATTATAGAGTATCAGGTATCTAACAGAATTATCCAAAATCATGTTTTCCTCTTTTTAATTTTTCTCTCATTTTTATTATTAATATAATTGCTTTTTTGACCTAAAATTTACTGTTTCATGTCAGTGTCTTTTGTTACCTGTATCTAATTCTGTGATCATCCTTCTACTCCCCAATAGGATCTTTTTTTTTTTTTTTTTGAGACAGGGTCTTGCTTTGTAGTTCAGGCTGGCTCTGAGCTCACTATGTAGCCCAGGCAAGCCTCGAACTCAGCAATCCTCCTGTCTCTGTCTCCCGAGTGCTGGGATTACAGACGGGAGCCACCACACCCGGCCCAAATAGGATCTTTTGATCTACTTCTCTCTTCTCTTCATATACTTCAAGGTTTTAAGTTTTTCTTCTTGTCTTTCGTTGTTCCTAAACCCCTATTCCATAAAGCTTTATTGATCTTTTTAGATAGTTGACTTTGTAAAGTTGCTGTTAAATTTTGTTCTGTCACTAGCAGAGATACAGCTCTTCCAGGACATATTAGTTATGGATTATACCTGGGTTGTTTTGATGCTAACACTGTAATTGTATATTTTTTTCTGTAGGATTAAGGGTGGTACATAATTGGTTTTTATGATACGTTAACATACAGTTTTGTATGAGAGTATTTGATTTACTTGATATTAATAGTCACATAGTTGTTGCTATTTATGTGTTTTCTCTGTCACAGATTACATATGCGACATTAGCAATAGTAGGATACATTCCCAGAGAACTTAATGTTAGACCATTTACACTGCATCCTTCCTTCCCAAATTAAACACTGTGTTGGATCTTGGCACACAAACAAAGGACTAGCTATGCCAAAAATACTTCACTGAAAAGAGACTGAAGAGAACACTGTGGCTAGCAACAAAGTCTTCACTTATAAGCATCCACAAACCTCAGTACAAAAGAAACCAACTAAACAAACAATTGAAATATGAGAGGACAAGGCAACCCTCCCAAACTTTCAACTTCCCCAAAGGCAGTTTAAGGGTGATTGAGGAGGAGACTACCATAAACTACACATCTGAATTACTTCAGGGCATATGATAAGGCTAGACACCAGATCAAAGATGTGCTCAGAAGGATTACAGAAGACAGAACTAAATAGGTAATACAAGTAATAACCAAAATGAGCCAAGAATTCTCAGAAGACACTAATAAAAAGCTAAGTGAGCTAAATAACATAATACAATACATTTGTGTCCATCTTAGAAAAGAATTAGTCAGTGGGGCCGGAGATTTAGCTCAGTGGTTCCGGCACTTGCCCAGCAAGTGCAAGGTCCCTGGTTTGACCCCCAGTAACCACATACAACAATACCACAACCAGCAATCAGTACCATATACCACAATGCTGGGTATGGTGGCTCATGCCTATAATCTTAGTACTTGGGAGCCAGATGCAGGAGGATTGCTGAGTTCGAGGTTTGCCTAGGCTACATAGTGAGCTCAGGGTCAGTCTGAACTACAAAGCGAGACCCTGTCAAAAAAAAAAGGTTAGTCAATGAAAACTTTTCAAAAATTTTTGGAGATGAAAAATTACATTGGAAGTACAAATATCACAAATGACCAGTATGAGGACAGGGTTTCAGAAGTAGAAGAGAATGTTACTTTCAAACACCAACTACACAAAGAGACCTGAAAAGCAGTAAGAACCATAAAAAATGATTTCAGCAGCTACTAGATGACACAAAGACTAAGAGTAATTGGAGTGAGTAAAAAGATCAGAAGACAATACAAATGTCATAAAAGTCCTGTTCACTGGAAGCAACTTCCTAATACAGTGAAAGAAATAAGCATAGAGAAAAATGAGAAATATAGAACTCCAAATAGCTTTGACAGAAAGAGAATCTTTACACCACATTACACTCAAAATACCAGAAGTCTATACAGGACAAAAATCTTTAAAAGCTGTTAGACTAAGTTAATCACACATGAAAGTAAATCCACTAGAATTACAGTGGACTTCTGTGCACAAGCCTTAAAGGTGAGAAGGGCTTGATTTGAAGAGTTTCAAGTCATAAGAGAACTGACACACCTTGCAAAATTTCCTTGAAATTTATGGAGAAATAAGGTAGTTCCTTGACAAGAAGTGTCTCAGGAAATTCATGACCACCAAACCAGCATTACAAATTATTCTCATTGGTATCTCAGAGACAATGAGTCTAACAATGCCAATAAGTAAAAAATAAATAAAAAATAAAATAAAATACACCCAACAAGATGAGAATCAAAGCAAAAGGTGAAAAAACACAAGGAAATCTGCAACAGGTAAACAAATCAGTGATAAGTCATATCTTTCATCAATAACTGTCAATGGTCTCAACTCCCCAGTTGAAAGACACAGGTTGTCAGACTAGATCAAGATACAATTCCAATAATGTGTAATATCAAGGAACACATTTAATACAAAAAGAAATTCATAAATTAAAAAAAGTCAAAGGATGAAAAACATATTCCATGCAATGGGGAACCCATTTACAACTTCATTTTCTCATACCAGAGAAAAGATAGGATATTTACATATCTGTGACCTATATATATACAAAAGAACTACAAGATTCACATCACAGTGACATATGTGCACCCACGTTTATGGCAGCCCAGTTCATGATAGCTAAATCTTGGAAACAACCCAAATGCCCATCAACTCTAGACTGGATAAAGAAGGTGTGTGTGTGTGTGTGAGTGTTTAAATAAAATGGATCATTACCTGCCATAAAGCATGATGAGGTTGTGTTTATACTCAAATGGATGCACCTTAAGGACATACTCATAAGTGATATTGCTTCTTAGAGTGAGAAGTTTACTAGCTCTTATTTCAAAAGGCCTGGCCATCAACCTGGGCACTTCAAACTTATCACTGATGCTAATTGGTGGAACATTACATCTTCATTGATATCTGCAGGGCCACTCAAGCTGGAGTCACACTGCAGCATCTGTTCATCTTCACTCAGCTGGTACCTGGAAGTGCTCTCTGGTCCAGAGGTGATTTGAGGGGAGAGTTGGCAGTGCAGCATATAATACGTGTTGCTTCCAGTATCCAAAGGATCTCTCCAAAAATCATCTTTGCCTCTTAGTTGTGGAAACAAAGGGCAAGACAATTTTTCCTTTTCTATTTTTGGAATATCTTAATGTGCCTCTGATTACTTGTGCCCCAGAATCTTCATAAACTTCTTCCTGGTCTCTTGTGTTTTGTGGAATTTTTCTCTATTTACTACATGTGTAATTTATCTAATTTACCTGGTGTTTCCTACTCTAAATTCCACAAGTGTGACTCTATTAGGATAATGCATCAGCATCTTTTTTTGTGTAGCATGAAAACTAATCAGGGTTTGCGTAGACAAAATCATTTTACAGAGCCTGAGCTTTGGCCCACCCTGAGGCAAAATAGTGAAAGTTATTGCTGTCAATGCTGAAAGCAAGCAAGCTAGACTTGCTTGACTATGTATTGTTTTGTCTAATGGCCAGTAGAAAAAGTATTTCCAGATCACTAGCTACATGTCAGATGCTAAGAGTTGTGTTGATTTAGTGATGAGGCTACAGGTGGATCTACTCCTTTAATGTACCTAATCACTTGTCATTTCCTAACACCTATGTTGGAGTTAAATGAGAAAACATTACAAAGTCTTACCTCAGCAATTCAGAAGAACTTGGTGATGGTACTAATCTCACTAGAAGTATTTGATATTCCCTTAAATGTGCTATTTAGATGGAAGATGTCATTCTAAGAGCTTCCATTTGGTCATTTATACCACAAAATACTTCTTGATGAGAGTCACTGTTAGAATTCTTTTATTTCTTCGTATATCTATTTGAACTGTGTGTCAAGGATCTGGGGAAATGATGACAGGATGAGTCCATTGTCACACTGAACATTATGAAAGACCGTCTTGGTTGTATCTCCAGCTAGCTGACAACAGTGGATTTCTGGATTCCTCGGATTAATAATTAATTTAAAGATAATGTGCAAAAGTGTTTCAAAGATCTAGGTATTTCCCTAACTCTAATGGCCTCACATGCCCTTGGGAATACCAAGATGATGATTTATGGAATATATTTCAAGTAGCTAATCTCTCATTTAAGGTCTGTGACCTAACTCAGATCTAAGTCTGTGAAGGGCTCTGACTCTGTTTTGGTAGCTCATGTCAGCTCAGACAGGTGTTTGTGTGTTACACAGTCACATAGAATGTTAGAAGGCTGCTTTTCCATTTCAAGCCTTTTATCAATTATCTAATACCAAAAGGCACTACTACGTGGAACACACTGAATACCACCACAGCAATAACTATGGCTTCTCTTCTCTCACCAGTTAATTGTAGCTCTTAGGTGTATCATATCTTGATATCTTATCATTCAAATTAGAGTTACTATCCCTATGTCACTTGTGGTAACATTATCAGCATTCTTGCTTTACAGTGAACAGCTACTATGAGAGTTTTCAAAGAGTCTGATCACCAATATATTTCTAAATTATTTGATAAGTGTCTTCTAGGTTTTATTGGGGGGGTCATACGTAAGACAATAGGTGAATAGTTGATTCAAAATAAATGAACACCAGCATTACCATCTCTGCAAGTTTTCAGATTTCCTTCTATACATTAAACCAAGCATTTGCTGACATTTCAACCTTAATTAATGTAGCACAATCAGAACAGGACATAGTGAAGTCCGTAAACAAAAATTTAGACCCACTTCAAACTGCACAAACCAATACATCCAATCTCAAATCACTGCAAATAAACTCACAGATACAATATTTTCAGTTTAAAATTGTTAGTCTTTTCTTGGCCTAGAAGTTTCCAAGTTCATTCCCAGACATAGCATCTGATTTTTTGTATCAAAATAAGCAAAATATTGAAGTTCTTGGTATATGTATTGTTATCTCTTCCTCTTGGGCTGATTCCTGTAGTGACCTGCTTTATCTCTTTTAATTAGTTTTGGTTTGAAATTGACTTTGTCTGCAAGTAAGATAGCCACTACTACTTTTTTGTAGTTTCCTATCTCATGGAGAATTATTTTCCATCCTTTCACTTTCTGTCTATGGATTTCTCTTGAATTGTGTTTCTTGAGTACAGCATATTATTGGATCTTCTTCTTGAACCATTCTGCCAGTCTCTTTATTTTAATTGGTAAATTGAGGACATTAACATTGATGCGTATAGCTTATTCTTGTCATGCTATTTTCCTGTAGTTAGTTCTTTTGTTATTACTGTTTCCCCTCCTGCCATTTAATTTCTTTTCTTGCCCAATGGCTTCATTCTGCTAGACTTCCTGGAGTTGTGACCCTGTCTTTTTCTAGAATATTGTTTAGATTTTATTTTGCAGCACAGGTTTAATATTCATGAAGTTTCTTTAGTGTTCTTTGTCTTGGAATTATCTTATTTCCTCATCTATTTTGAGGAATAGTTTTGTGGCATACATCAATGTAGGTTGAAGGTTTTTTTCTTTTAGGGTTTGAAATACTTCACTTCAGGCTCTCCTTGACAGGAAGTTTTGTACTGAAAAGTCTGCTGTAATTCTTATGGGCTTTTCTTTGCATATAATTTATTTTATTTCTCTAATTGCTTTCAATATTTCTTTCTTTGGTTGGGATTCTGGTATTTTGACTATCATATGCTTAGGTATGGATTTTTTTTCCCTCATGGTTAGTTGGAATCCTCTGTGCCTCACTTATTTATGTGTCAGATTATTTTCACCTGCTTGGGAAGTTTTCTGCCATTACATCTTTGAACAGGTTTTTAAAAAAAATGTCATTTGCACTATCTCTGATTTTCTCATAGGGTTGATCAGTCTTAAGTTATTTTCTTTGCATCATCTAGCAGCTGCTGGATTGATTTCTCATGGTCTCTTACTATTTTTAATTGAATTTTTAAGAGGTCTTTCCTTTTCCAGTCACTAACTGCAACCTTGCCTTCTATATCTGAAATTTTGTCTTTGGATTCTCTAGCTTTGAGTAAGCTTTCAGTAAAGTTTTTAATCTCTTGAATTTCTGTTTGAATCTGTTTACGGGTTTCTATTTGTTTTCTGATGGCATTCCATCATGTACTTGAGGTCCTCTATTTTTATTTTTATCTTTGTTTTTCACCATGATCATCATCTCTGTTACTATTTGAGAGATTACTTCTGATTTCATTTTTTCCAGAGCTACTTCTGGTGCTAGTTCAGGGAGTCCCAGTGGCTGTGTTTCACGTCGGCCCATCTCACCAGTCCTTAACTTCCCCTTTGGAGATCTGAATTCTGGGTTTCACTCTTATTTGGGGTTTTCTCTTTTTTTTTATTGTTTTTTGCTATTGTTGACTTTTTGGTTTAATTCCTGGATTTCTATCTGTAAACTTCTCATCGCAAGTGACTTTCTTACTAATGTTCAGAACCCTTAAATAATTACTTCCTGCGTCATCTTCCTGATATAATTGGCCCTTAGGCCTCTGCATAAGTTTAGCACAACTACAGCACTACTTCACCGTGTCCCAGTCCCAGGCAGAGTCTCTGGGGCCCCCTCACATGGTGGTCTCAGGAGAGTCTGTGGCCAAGTGCTGTGCAGAGGTTGGGGCAGAGTTGCACACCGAGGGCCTCTGCCTAAGTCCCAGTGCAGCTACTGCACTTACTATTCAGTGATGTAGACACCTAGATGTAGTCTCTCCAGAGTCCTGATTTATAATGAAAATCCCAGTCACTTGTGCTTTTAGATGGTCTCAGATCCAGATTTAACCCTTAAAGAGTTGTGTACAGACATGCCATCATTCTCTCCTACAAGTGTTATTTCAGAAACTCTGGGCTTCTTTCTAAGAACACTGAGCTCTCCTTGTGTACAAGAGAGATTTGAAGGCTTTGTAGAGCAGCCTGAGACTTCAGTTGACCAATGTGAGTAACAACCAGTTGCAACTTGTGAAAAAATTTAGTTTATAAATGAAGGGTCCATTGTACTTGCCTGTTTTGATACTTGTTAAGACTAATTGTTCAACTCTCTCTCTCTTTAGCTCACTTTGTCTCTATGTCTCTGTCTCTCTCTTGCTCTCTTTCTTCTCTGTCAGAGACTGAATCCAGGGCCTTCCCCTGAGAGACATTCTTAGGGCTTTTTTTTTTTTAACTTTGAGCCAGGGTTTAGCTAGTTTGATAAATTGCTCAGACTGCACTTTAACTTGTGATCCTCCTGCCTTGGGCCCCAGAATCCTGGGATTATAGGCATATACTGTCCTATCTGGATAGAAATTATTTCATTGGTGGAATTTGCATTTCTCTAGTTATTGGAGTTTTGTGTAGTTTTCATTTGTTAGCCATTCAGGTCTTCTCCTTCTCCTTCTCCTTCTCCTTCTCCTTCTCCTTCTCCTTCTCCTTCTCCTTCTCCTTCTCCTTCTCCTTCTCCTCCTCCTTCTTCTTCTCCTTCTCCTTCTTCTCCTTCTTCCTCTTCTTCCTCTTCCTCCTCTTCCTCTTCCTCTTCTTCTTCTTCTTTTCTCCTTCTCCTTCTTCTCCTTCTTCTTCTTCTTCCTTCTTTTCCTTCTTCTCCTTCTTCTCCTTCTTCCTCTTC